>CM035414.1:69490216-69645216 GCA_020310875.1 Ceratopteris richardii | reverse complement strand
AGAGAAGACACTATTGCACATCTCCGACAACATCAACCTCGTCCCTCTCATCAAACTCGCTGCAGGAAGTAACGGAAGCGGCCTTCAGAATGGCATCATCGAACATCCTGGTAACCTCATCACATGAGATAGTCCACCACGACCACTCTGTAAAAGCAACAGTTACCAAACAAGCAACAGTTATCAAACCTCACTCTGATTTGACATCGCACGAAAGAATTCAAGTTCCAGCAGCAGAGCCCACCGATGTGCAGCATCATGCCCCCACAGAAATAAACAAAGGCAAACAAAACCAATTGGTGGTTTCTCTCTCCTGAGGAGACCATGGCAACACAGATGAAGAGGAAGAAAATTCCGAACAATCCAACCAGTCTACGGGGTCTGAGTTTGTACCGTTCGAAAGTCTTTCTTCCATGGATCCTTCAGAAGGAACAGATTCTTTTTCACAAAACTCATCAGGTACCAGAAGTAAAGGGCTTTTCATACATGCTCATTCTAACTTGCCCAATGAACGTGAAACTCTTTCATATCTATTCCCCACAGACCAATTGATAGCATTGGGCATAAAGGATTTTTCCTTAGTTCCCCTATCAGAGGATCCCGATCATATGGAAATAATTGATTTCTTTCAATCATTTCCTAAATTTGTTGGGGGCACATTATCACTGGACATGGTTGCTTTAGCCATGGGTGAAGCCACTACGATTCCCTCTTCCTCAAACACCACGCACTCGGGTATACCAGAAGATCAATTAATTACAAAATGCAAGGCATCCTTTGCAGAAACCCAGTTGCTCTAGCCACAGCCCCCATATTGCGTGCCTTCAAGTTTTATTTTTTACTCAGAAACATGCAAGCCAAAATTTCTTTTACTAATACTTTCTTGTGCGATGGATTGCTATGTATGCTTTACTCCAAGCCATATCCATTTCATCAACTACTGTGGAAATCAATACTTACGAAGAGAAAGCACTTTGTTTCACAAGCTAATAAAAGAGCTTCGACCTTTCATGTATATTCACCTAGTATACTCGCTTGGTTACAATCGCTTCCTGCTTTATACCCCAATATTCGGTCTTCGCCATTCACAAGGAGTAATAGGTGCAAATCTACAGCCAAAAGGGGATCACATGTGCTTCGATCCAATCTACAGACCTACAATAAACAAAAACGGATCAAAGTAGTCGGTGATTCTAGAGCAGAGTTGGATTCACTTCCTGTTCATGAGCAAGGCTATGCACGAGAAAGAGCTGGTAAAAAATTATCTTTCTCTACTTCCCCGCCCTCTACATCACATGTTTTGACTTCTCCATCTTGCACTACCCCATCCACCATCACTCCCACAGCACCTATTGTTACACCTATTCCCACTACTAATACTACATATTCTATGACCCCACCACACATTACTTCATCCTCTGCTGCACCTGCTGAACACTCTATATCTGATCCTCCTTCTCACGTCCTTCACCTGACAACAACTCAGACCACTCAGCCACAGGCATCTGCACCATCACCTAATTATTCACCATCACCTCCATCACCCACACATACTAGTTCACCATCACAAACATATGTGCCACCTTCTTTAAATCCTACCTCAACATCCTTAACAACTCCTACAACCATTGTTGCCCTTACACCAACTTCCATCTCACTTGAACCCAATGCACCTACTATCCCCTCTCTCTCCATAACACATGCACCTAACTCTTCGGATCCAGCTCCTTCACTTCCATGTCCTTCCGACACTCCATCCATCCCCCTTCACAACTCTCCATTCAATGGAGTAGCAGATACTCTTACTCACATGCTGGAGTTGTGCGATCAGCAAGATATCTCGCTGGAATCTCAGCTGGCTGCTTTTGACGAGCAGCATACATATCTCACCATGATGAGGACCTTGGTAGCATCTCTCATAAGATGCAACTGAGAGCTTCGATCTCGTGTGGATTACATGGATGCAGAGTTTAAGAGGCTACAGAATGAACTACTTTTCCACTACACTTAATCGGAAGATCTTACTCGAGTCTTCCAAAGTTGCCACGAAGAGGGCTGCTTTGGAAGGCTCAGCTCAACTTTTGCACGATGTGCTTAACTTCTCTTCAACCTTAACCTCAAAAGTGACTTTAATTGTAAAATAGAGCACAATAAACCTCAAGTGGAAATACAAGGTACTCTTTCATACATCTTTCAGTTCCATGTACACAAACAACCCCCGGTTACACTAGGTTCCTTATACAGAACACCATTCATAATCGCCTCGAGGTAGTTTCAACTTCTCAGGTTCTCAACATGCTGAAGGCCTGATGAATATTAGAACTCACTTCAGACATGGTAAAACAGTAATGAGTACTAGTGCTCTCAATACAACTCTAGAAATGCTAAATGAGTCACAAGCTCTGGATATTACGAGGTCAGACATCATGGAAGATGACTAATGCCTCCCAACCTGCACCACAGTAAGTAATAGGATATTAAAGAAGAATATTTCCTCTCCCTTTTTATAAGAAGGAAACCTTTCAAGGCATCAGCAGGAGCACAACATAACTTTCATGCAACCATATTGGGTGTCATGCCATCGTTATACAACATGAAGGCCCTGTGTGTATCAGGTCACAATCTTCTCTTCATGCTAGGTGGGCCACCCTGTGAGTAGTCAACAGCCGCCATTTTGGTTTCTGGGACATCTGATCTTCTTCTAGATTAACAAGTTCTTTGTTTCATTCTTCACCTTTTCTCTTTCCAACTTGTTGCTCTTCATCTATTGAGCTGCCACTCACACACCAAGTTTCGACTTGAATATAATCCAAGTGCAAAGCTGGTAGCCTAGAAGTGCCAACATCATCCCTTGCCTGAAAAGCTCTTGGCTTGTGTACTACTGAAGAACCTTGAATCATGGCGTGTATTCTTTTGTTGAAATAAGTATTGTCACAAGAAGTGTAGTGGGAAAGGCAGTGTCTGCATAATAGCAATGAGTGAGTAGATCTGCACTGGTTATTACTACACAACTCTTCCTTGAGCATTGTATCATGCGAGTGTTTGTCATGAAGCTTTGGGTCAAGATTGGTGCATATTGTGATCAGAGAGATGAAGCCACCATGCATGCACGAATTCTTTCTGCAGTGCAGCATTCCTGAAACATGGCAAAGAATGCCAAAGCCCCAAACACCAATGGATTGAGATTGGGAATCACGAAATCTGGTTCCATGTTTTATAAATGACGTGGATTAATCCATTCAGAATTTGCATGCAGTCACAAAGGGCAAGTCCAATATCACATTTCACTGCTTGATTTTCAGTGTGGCCTAGTTCTCTTATGACCAGATTCATTAAGTTTCTGGGAAAAGGTGCTCCTCCCAAGGAATTACTCCCTAGAGATTTTTCAGTACAAATTTGCGGTATATAGGGGCCGCGTTAAATGCAACATTAAAGAGAGAGAATACCTTCTGTTTACTTTTAATTGATGCCGACCTTTTGAGCTGTTTGAATGATTTTTATGTAGTCAATGTCAAGAATGAAAAAGGGAAGGCACTAGTTCTTAATCATTATTCTTTGCATGGATCTAACAGTGCACACAGAGTGAAATGGCAAGGAAAAACAAGATTTAAGTGGCATCCCTGGATAATGGATAACTTTCTCCCTAAGAAAGCAGCATTGATTTCCACTATCGACTTCAGGCATGATCCAATGGCTCTACAGGTTCAAACCTTTCAAATCCGTGTGCCTCATCTCAACCATCAATTTAGCCTTAGATATAATGGCCATGATCAGCAGTGAATTAAAAAGGCTTTTTACATGGATAAACGATCTTATTGGGCTATCTAACAGACTACGATTCATGATTGTGGCAGCCTTTTCCTGAAATAAATTCTTCCTGTTGCCACAATGACCCTTGCTTATCATCATTTGAGCTGCCATCACAATTCTGGAGGTCATTTCAAAATGGACTACTATTTTGCTTACACAATCTCTATTCATTACTACAAATCAGGCGATTAGCAATGGCATCTTTTTCGTTGAAAACCAAAACCATTGGAAGATGCATTGGAAAATCATGTATGGACCTTTTTATTTTTTGGGGGAAGCCAGTCCATCGACTTGATAATGGTTCCTTAAATTGCCGACTGCATAATGGATTTTTGGTTTCTATGGTATATGATGCATAAGTGAGGCCCACTTCATGCTTGAATACACATAGCTAACACCCTCACTACTTACATTGCCAGTTTCTCCCGAATATACAGAATTAACAGCACCTCACACAGAATCATCAATACTATCATGAAAAGAACATTAGAAGAGATGTTCTTACTTCCTTTAATGAATCGGATGCAACTGTGGCAGCCATTCTAGAAGCAAAAGTAGTTTTCTCTGCAACTGGAAGCATATTGTCCAACTTCTTTTGTTGTTTCCTTCTTTTCTCAAGCCCTCTGATTCTAAATATCTCCTCATCGTCTGGCATGACAAATGGCTTCTTAGCCCATTCTCTGTTAGAGAAAACAATCAAAGAGTTGGTGGTAATTCTTTATAATGGGCTGCTTTTCATATGATTCCTGTATGACTTACTCTTCAATTGTTTCTGGTGGTTTACCAACATGAGGAGGAATAATGGAGTCTGAACTATGGATTCCACTGATATCACCCTCACCCCCATGGGCACTTGTAGTCTGTTTAAGAACTTCAATGTCAAAATTTCTTCTGAATCACATTATGGTTCCACACAGTAACATCATTTAAACATCTCATATTAATGCTTAACATAAAAATTTGTTATTTAACCATATGACTTCAGAGCACTTGAACTTCTCCACTGCATGGCCCTACGAAGTTATGAACTGTATTCCTCAGCCTTTTTACACTCATACAAAATGAATCCCTTGTTAACTATCTCCTATTTTATCTTTCGTTTTGTAAAAACGAAAAGTACATCATGCTGTAAAAGATGACAATCATCCACCAAAAGGCATGTCTGATGCAGTTGCAGAATAATAATAATAATAATAATAATGATGATGATGATGATGATGATGATAATACCAATGATAAACCTGGTATCCTATCAAGGTGTGACCAATACAAATGGATGTTTTGTAATGCTATGATGGCTTTCAGTCCCTGAGATGGAAAAGAGCTGCCCTTCTGTGTTCCACGGGCATGCAACACCAGTACATGTTATTTGACTAAGTACGACATGCTTTTTGACTAAGTACCACAAATGGACTCCTGACTCCATAGTGCAGTTATATGTACCTTATTTGATGAAGTAACTTGAGATGCAAAGCTCCTGTGTGAAGCGACTGTGGATGAGACCTGCACATGGTGAAAAACGTAAAAAATTTATCAGCATTTCTTGCTAGTAAGACTTTTTAAGAGGACTTGGCATAATGTATATTATTAGTGATAACTCTTAGATCCTGAGTTAGATGGACTCGTAATAGTCAACATTGAAACGTAATGCCTTGACGATTTCTCAAATGATCAGCAAAGCACCCCAAGGAAAGAATGGGGAAATTCTCTACTGACATACGCAATAGAATTTCCCTGACGAGAGTACTCTTGAGGGATAATTATTTATACTGACAAACCTTACTTAAAGGCAAAGAACTGGGAAAAGCTTTTCCTTACAGTCAGTGGAAGGCTTCCTTTTCTTTGGCCTCCAGTAGGTCGTGATGAAGTAAAAGATCCCCTATGTCCATGTTTACCCCTCCAGGTGCAGAAGTCTACTCAATGTACTCAGCTCTTTAATATACCTACAGAGCCCATTCATGCTTCCACTTGTATTCACCTATGGAGCAGTTCTATAGTCTCCAGAAAGCTCTCCTTAACCTATGGAGGAATGTATTCTGGGTTATTGGTTTTTCTTGGAGGGTGGGGGACTATCATTGGCAATTGAACAGTATTATTCGGTAGATTGTTTTTAGTCTCAGACTTGCACTGAAATATACAAATTGCCTTCTGGTGGATGGTTTGAACCCCCTATGCAATTCAAGCTTTGGTTTTTGCTTTCTTTGAATCACATCTAAGAAAGTGTTTATATCAGCACTGTTCCAGTAAAAAGCCGAGAGTAAGCAGTATTAGGATGGGTGAAAAAAGATCTGGACGTCATCAAGAATTTACTGGACAAGAACCATCATTCACATTCCAGACACCATTAATGTCATTCCCAAAGGTAAAAATGAGTCCCTACATTCCTAGTTCTTGTGTATCTACTGAAGGTAAAGTTCTCAGATTGATTTCGATCCTTGAAATCTTTAATGAATGCCAGCTTTTCGTATACAATGTATGTATACCCAAAGTCATGATCCTGGAAACTATAAATGTCCATCTCTTAGTCCCATATTAGAGCACCTTATGGAAAGGATGATTGATTTCCTTCTCCCTAATTCCATCCTCTTTTCAAATGCCCAATCATATCAAACAGAACAACAACAACGAAAAAACATAAAATGCCCATGTTTATGCATATGAATAGTATGCACATCACACTTCAATGTCACCTGTTGGCAATCATTTATCTTAAGAGTTATTTTGAATGAAATATGAAATTCCGAGCTTCCTCTTCACTAGGGAATTTCCATACATGAAGCCCAAGGAAATATATCAAGCTAATTAATTATTTGAATTTTGACTGTGATTCTACTAGTTGAAGCTATCCATTATGTGCTAATGTTGTTACATACCATTTCATTTTAGGCACAGTATTCACATACGTGGATATATACAGAAAGAAAGGGTTAATACACATGACTTGAAATACACCTAGACATACAATCACCTGCGACCCAAGCACTTTTCATGCAAATAGCTCTGAAACTCTAATTGATGGATTTGTAAGTGCTTGATATATTGAAAAGTTGCTTTAGATGTCCAGTATAATTATCCTTTAAATTTCCAAGTATTTTCCATTCCAAACATACAGAGAGTACCCAAAATGGTGCTCAAAGATAGAAGTAAATATTACTGACATCATCCATAAGTATTACTAAAAGTAATTTAAACTAATTCATATAGCTCATCAACATTAAGTAACTAAGCTTTTAAGAAATAATATGAGGCATTCCCGGAAGCTCACTTTGACATATTTTGTCCAAATGGATTACAACATATAAACCTACCATGACCTATGTGATAGCATCTTGTTCCCTTGTCAGCTTGGCTAGATCCATCGTATAAATAAATGAAAGAAAGCACACGGAATCAAACTTGCAACTTCACACATATGATAGTACTCATGCTATGAGCACTTTTGTTCTTCAAAAAAAGATTCAAGGCTGTTGTACTTGGAGCAATAACGAGAATCTATCCTGCAAGAGGCACATGCTTTGAAGGAGTATTTGTGAGATTGAGGATTCGCACTACTTTATGGACTGCATTGACAAAAGTCCAGTATCCTCTGAGATCAATATTAGCGACGAACGTGACAACGTCTTGAGATAAAAAAGGACAACAGTGTCCAGCACACATCGTGGTGGCCTTTTGTTCCTTTGAAAAGGGCTGAAGTACCAGAAATAGAAGGTAATCAGCTAAAGTACAGCATCACACATGTCAAGAACCTGATGTAAACTTGTCCTGCGATATATTAGGCTTTCTTTATAGAACGTGAGGGGACGCTTGAGGGATAATTATTTTTACTGACAGACACTTAAAGGCAAAGAACTGAGAAAAGCTTTCCTTCACAGTCAGTTGAAGGCTTCATTTTCTTTGGCCTCCAGTGGGTCGTGGTGAAGTAAAAGATCCTTCATGTCCATGTTTAGCCCTCCAGATGCAGAAGTCTACTCAATGTATTGAGCAGTCCTATTCAGTAGGTTGATTTAAGTATCAAATTTGGACTGAAATATACAAATTGCCTTCTGGTGGATGGTTTGAACCCCCTATGCAATTCAAGCTTTGGTGTTTGCTTTCTTTGATCACATCTAAGAAAGTATTTATATCTGCACCGTTCCAGTAAAAAGCCGAGTGTAAGCAGTATTAGGATGGGTCATCAAGAATTTACTGTATAACAACCATCATTCACATTCCAGCCACCACCAATGTCATTTCCGAAGGGTGAAAATGAGTCCCTCCATTCCTAGTTCTAATGTATCTACTGAAGGTAAAAATTCTCAGATTGATTTCGAGTCTTGAAATCTTTAATGAATGCCAGCTTCTTGTATACAATGTATGTATACACAAAGTCATGATGCCAGAAAGTTTCATTCATTAAGGATAAGTGTCCATCTCTTAGTCCCATATTAGAGAAGCTTATGGAAAGGACGATTGATTTGCTTTTCCCTAATTCCATGCTTTTTTCAAATAAATAAATAAAATGTCCGTGTTTATGCATATGAACAATATGCACACCACAGTTCAGTGTCACTATTTGGCAATCATTTTTCTTAGAGTTATTTTGAATGAAATATGAAATTCCGAGCTTCCTCTTCACTAGGGAATTTCCATACATGAAGTCCAAGGAAATATATCAAGTTAATTAATTATTTGAATTTTGACTGTGATTTTACTAGTTGAAGCTATCCATTATGTGCTAACGTTGTTGCATACCATTTCATTTTAGGCACAGTATTCACATACGTGGATATATACAGAAAGAAACGGAGTAACACACATGACTTGAACTGCACCTAGACATATAATCACCTGCGAGCCGAGCATCTTTGCCTGCAAATACAATGCTCTGAAGCCCCAATTGATGGATATTGTAAGTGCTTGATATATTGAAAAGTTGCTTTAGATGTCCAGTATAATTATCCTTTCGAATTTCTAAGTGTTTTCCATTGCAAACATACAGATAGTACCCAAAATGGCACTGGAGACCTTCAAAGGTAAAAGTAAATATTACTAAAATCATCCATGATTATTACTAAAAGTAAAACTAATTCATACAGCTCATAAACATTAAGCAACTAAGCTTTTAAGAAATAATATGAGCCATTCCCGGAAGCTCACTTTGTCATATTCTGTACGTATGAATTACAACATATAAACCTACCATGACCTATGTGATAGCATCTTGCTCCCTTGTCAGCTTAGCAAGATCCATCATATAAAGAAATGAAATAAAGCACACGGAATCAAACTTGCAACTTCACCCATATGATAGTACTTATGCTATGAGCACTTTTATTCCTCAAAAAAAGATTCAAGGTTGTTGTACTTGGAGCAATAAAGAGAATCTATCCTGCGAGAGGCACATGCTTTGACGGAGTATTTGTGAGATTGAGGACTCGTGGACTGCATTGACCAAAGTCCAGTATCCTCTGACATCAATAGTAGCAACAAACGTCTGAAGGTAAAAAACGGCAACAGTGTCCCGCAGCATTAGCTCAAACTGTTGAGTCATTGGCCCCAGAAGCCTAGGTTCACTGGATGCATTTTATGGAGAGCCCTATCAAGCATAACTCTAAGTTGAAGCTCTCGAATCAATTTGATTCCTGAACTCGTGATAAAAAAAGAAATTCAGACTAAAGGCAAATAGATTATGACCATTTCAAGATCACTTTGGCGCAGTAGTACAAATTGGTCTTGTCAGTGCCGTCAGAAGAGTTCCAATTAAAATTCAAGACACACTTTCTACTTGGATTTTGTGATGAAAAGACTATTTTCAATTACAAAGCGGACTTTCAAGTGTCTGAAATCCCTGGCACACAAAGGCTTACACCCGGAATCTACTTCGCCCTACAAACCAGTATGCATCCACATGTTAAAAGAACACCTTTTTTCAGCAACCTATGCATCAGCAGGTAAAATCAGCTGTTGAAAAGCGGCTCGGAGACAGTTAATGAAGCTCGGCTCATCATTTAACTTGATTGATTTCACAGGATGGTCAAACGTTTGAAACTGATGACATTGACCAAAGGAGCCCATTTGGATGGATCAACCACATCGGCCAAAATTTAAAGGCCAATACACAAACCAATAACCCCAAAGTGAACAAATGAGGTCGACCCTTTTCTATGAACAGGTATGCCCACATGCGACTGATGAAGACGACAAAATTCTGTGAAGAAGAGACAAATAACGTTGTTCTTGATTAAGACAATACTCTTCTAGGACAACCAAGGTAAGGGCGCGAACCAAAACAGCAGACGATGCACACAGGCTATGAACAAGCGTTGTATTGCACAAGGAGAACTGTAAGAAGAATGATGGTGAGATCGCATGCGACGGAACACGCTGAAGTGCTGCGGAAAAATACATGACGAACTTGTTGACGTAACAGACAACAACGAATCTATGAGCTCTGATACCAGAGTGGCAGGCAATGCAGGCACGGTAGAGAGGTCCAAGGGAACGTCCATAAAATGGCGGGGTAGAGAGACAAAACACGACACGTACAATTGATCAATAACAGATTGATTGTATGATTTCAATGAGGGGAAAATGGGAGAGAAAACACGACACCTACAATTGATCAATAACAGATTGATTGTATTTATGCCGTTGGAAAATGGGGGGAAAAGTTAAATAATACAACAACAACATAGGAAAATGTTTCTTAACTTTTTATTCCAAAAATAAAAAATAAAAATAATAATAGCAGCACTAGGTACGCTCAGGAGTCCGTCACGATGACATAAGGATGGGTCAATTTAGTTCCACCCTCCCTCATATCGATAGAATTATTGGTTGAACGGTTGAAACATCCAATGAGGCTTTTTCTTTTGATAGTACAACGAATTGGAAATACACACTCACACACCCAACCTAGTAAGGTAGAGGCACCCATCATAAGAGATTCATGGACATGTCCAGCCAAGACTTGAACTCAGGACTCCCTCTCACAGCTTCAAGGCGTCAACCACTAGGCTATATGGGCTCAGACATGAGAGTTTTTTGTCAAGGTGGTACACTTTTGCTGTAAGGGAGGAAGGTTGTCTCGTCTAATGGTGAACTCAAAATTTTTCTTCTTTTTTTATCAAATGGGATGTTGTCATTTCGAGATACAAATTGTGCTTTTAGTTTGTGTGAATCGGTCCTAAGTCATGTATCAACTAGCCTCTGTATTACTCTTTACTTAATGTTAGATACGTTCAATGCTCCACCTTCATAAGAGCTCACTAGTGATAAGTAATGCTTTCAAGTAATGCTTTCACTAGTGATAAGTAATGCTTTCAAGTTATAAGGTCCCATTTTGAGGAGAAGCCATATTACAAGTTCACGCTTTTTCTTTTTTTTGGAAGTTTAGATGCAAATCTACTCTTTCATTAGGCTTGAAATTTAGAAAGAACAACTCATGCACCATGAGGGCTCTCTTTATCTGCCATTTTATAGGGGTTAACATCAAGACAATTTGCAACACTTGAACTATAGACCTTCTGCACAAGGGATAAGGTGTTTACTATTGGACGATGTAAGCACAACAACACAGCTTTGGAAGGTGATTGCCCTCCACTAAGTCACTCCACATATATGTTTGCTCTCTATTTTGAAACTTTTTCTGCAATTAACCAAAGAATAACTTTATGCTTTTGCACAACTTGAAGTAAACCCTATGATCTACCACATATACATTGAATCAATGCTATAAAATGTTTTATCACAAAGATCCATGGAGTACACTATAGAACCAACAAGTACAATGCAAAATGATCTCATGCGGATACACACGTGGGTTTCTTTGGTACTTAAATAGAAAAAGACCTACTCTTCCAACAATCTAGGGAACCAAAAACCAATCAGTGTAGATACACTTTTTGATGTCTGACTGATGATATATTTAGGTAGTGATGTATGTGAACACACTAGGACTGCCAGGGTACTTTTTTCCCTCTTTAGGAGGCTTTTTTCCCCCGGCTTGTATATACGCCTATAACCCTAACGAGTCACTTATCTTTGTACATTCTAGTGGTAATACATTCAGTATTGTGTGTTGAGATCCAAACTTCTTCTTCTTCCTTGTGTTGTTCGCATGCTTCTGCAGACCTCGAACTCCAACAATTGGTATCAGATCAGGTTGCTGCTTCATCAAGGGAATCCTCGACACCCCTTTGGTCACAGTCTCAAAATCACACGAGATTTGGTGAGCATACTCTAGGTGATTAGGAGATCAAAATTGCTTCGCTTTTCAGTGCAGAAATCGTGATCTGAGCTCATTTCAGCCTCTGAACACACTATCACAGTGCTTGTGCAGGCAATTTCATCTTTTTGTGCCAAACATATATACAAGTTTTGGTTCGTCAATATAAGCATCTCGAAGTCTACTACAGGTTTAGCGGAACTCGATAGGGTAGTTCTGTTCAACTTTTTGAGATATAGTCATTTTCCTGCATCAAGGTATTTTAGTCAGTGGCCATGGCTGAAAGCAGTGATGTATTCCGTGCGTTGGTTGTTGAGGATAAATTGGACGGTACCAATCACCCATTATGGGCTTATATGATGTGTCATGCATTGGTTGCAAAAAGATTGTGGAATATTGTGCAGAATGTTTAAAAACGTCCTATTACACTTGCAAACACAGTTACTAAAGGTGATGCAGACTCCATTGAAGATGACGATATTCTTCATGTTCCCCTTCGTGTTGCACTTCCTGTTGCACCTACTGCAGAGCAAATTCGTTGGGATGGCAGAGATGCTCAGGCACATGCATTGATAGCCTTGTCTATCAAACATGCCATTATTCTTCACATTAGCTCTTGTAGAACAGCTGAAGATGTTTGGGATACACTTACCACTTTATACCATGCAAGGAATGAGGCTCATGTTGCTTACCTCCAAAAACAGTTGGAGAGTGAGCACATGAATGAAGGTGATTCCATGGATAGTTTTCTAACAAAGATCAAAGATTTGAAAGAGAAGTTGATTTCTATTGTTGAAGTCTTGCTTGACAGTTCACTTGTGCAGACTATTATGAATGGTCTTCCCAATTCATATCAGAGTTTTGCTTCTACTCTTCATTTGATGATGAAAGGCAATCCAAATGCCTTAACATTTGAGGAGTTAGTCTTTGTTCTATTGCAAGAAGGTCAGTCTAGGTAGAACAGGTTCATTATGATGTTGCATAATATGTTATTAGTTTTAGCTTTAGCCAAGATTGGCTTGTTTGTGAAATTTGTTGATGACAGATATGCACTTCATGATCTGTCAAATGGCGATATCATTATTGCTTGTGGCATTCTATGTCATGGGCTATATAAGCTCATAGACTGAAAAATTTGTGAATGATCCAACATGTGCAGTACATAAATCTCGGGCTTTGTCAGATGCAAAGCTTTGGCATGCACGCTTTGGTCATCTAAATTTTGCTAGTTTGCTACACCTGCAGAAAGCTGAAATGGTGTCTTCTTTGCCCAAACTTGAGGCACATGGTAAACATGTATGTGAAGGCTATATTTTGGGTGAAATGCAGTGTTCTTCCTTCCCAAAAGATGGTTCAATTTGAGCTACTCAAAAATTACAGCTTGTTCACAGTGATGCCTCTACGGTCCTATGCAGACACCCTCTTCTAGGAACTATCTTTGCTTCGTGACTTTCATCGATGATTTTTCTAGGCATGCATGGGTATATCCATTGAAAGCAAAGTCCGAAGTGTCTGTGTGCTTCAAACAGTTTTTGTTTTTGGCTGAAAATCTGTCAGCATGTAAAACAGGCACCCTCCATTCTGATCGAGGGGGGGAATATATGTCTTCTGACGTTAATGCATTTCTGGATAAACATGGGATAAAACATGAGTGTATAATGCCATATACACCTCAATAGAATGGATTTGTTGAAAGGAAGAACATGTCACTCATGGAGATAACAAGATGTATGGTCAAGAGTCAGGCTTTACCACATAGTTTTTAGCTTGACGATGTCATGTACGCAACATATGTACTTAACAGGTATCCCACTAAAGCATTGTAGTCTATCACTCTGTATGAGGCTTCGCATGGTCACAAGCCATCGGTTTCTCACTTGCGTGTTTTTGGTTGTCTGGCATATGCATTAGTGCTTGAACAACAACGTAGGAAATTTGATGATAAAGTAGTGAAATGTATTTTTGTTGGGTACAGTTCTGCAAACAAAGGCTATCGTCTGTACCATCCATAGACTAAATGCATTTTGGTTAGCCGTGATGTTTTTTTTGTGGAAGATGCTATTCAACCATTACTTTCATGTACTAAGGAGACATCAATTAGCTCCAAAGAGATGTATGATACTTGGTTGCCTCTTTTTATAGGTATACAATCTATTGTTGGTCCTAATGATGCAACCTCTTAGCCTTTATAGGTTTCATGTGATAATGTCGATCATTCCATTTCTGATGCTGATTTATATGATGCACTTGTTGATGAGAGAGGTGATATTGAGAAGGCAAAAACTATGCCGAAACGGCTAGTGCAAACTTTGCGTGATAGCAAATTAGATGCACCTCTATCATATCATACTCATTTAGGATCCCATAGTGCCTGTTTTGCATCAGATTGCTATGTTATGGCTGCCTCTAGTCTCTGTGATGAGAATGAGCCTATTTTGTTTGATGAAGCACAAAATTCATAAGATTGGATGGCTGCTATGCAATCAGAATATGATGCAATTATGAAAAATGGTACCTAGTCTTTATGTGACTTGCCCCTTGGCAAGAAGGCCATTGGTACTAAGTGGGTATACAAGCTGAAGCGTAAGCCTGATAGAAAAGTTGACAGGTATAATGCTAGGCTTGTTGCAAAGGGTTATGTGCAATTCAATCATAAGGATAATCATTGCTATTGCAACATCAAAAGGATTGTCACTCTAGCACAATGGTAAGCTCCAATGCGAGGAGTTCCACCTCATAAATGTCAATCCAAAGAGATGTGAGGACTGGTATGAAGACCATGAACAAGTGAAGGCACAAGTGAGTGAGTGAGAAGCACACAAACATGCACACACATACACACGCACATGCACACCTAATGCAAGAACAAAGAGTGGAACAATGGAAGGATTTCTATTACAAAAGAACTCTCTTACGAAAGCTCAAATCTCTAACAAGCTAACCTAAAAAATGAGCTCTCTAGCTCTTTCTATAGTTTTTTGAGTAGTTTTGGCCCTATCCATACCTAGTGTCCGACCTAGTTAACAATTAGGTTCTAAGGCTTATTTTGGGGCTCAAACAAAATTGGAAAATATATGGATACTTCTGATACTCCTCAAGCTCAAGGACTCCTCCGCTTGAAAAAAATGGAGTTTCAAAAATATGAAATGGTATTTACGATGGTTTTTAGTGATAAAAATCACTGTTTTATAGGGATTTCTTCTAAACATTTGACATATACTTCTTGGAGCTCCCTTTATGCTCCCTCTTCTTGTGTGTCCACTTCTTTCATGCATTCATGTGCCTTGTGCTTGACCTTGAGTGTCAACACTCCCCCTCTCTTGAGTCTGTCGTCCCTAACTGACCCTTGTTGGAGTAGGTGTTCCATGTAGTACTTTGAGAGGTGTTTGTCATGTATCAACAAGAGCGGTCTATCATCCATATGTACAAGGTCGGTTGCCCTGTTCTTCATTGTGTCACCACTAGCCTTTGCAAGTTGTAGTCCCTTTGTATGTATGTCTTCTCAATTCCAGCATGATGGTGTATTTGTGATCTTTTAGAAATTTCTAGTTGCTCAAAAGAGGTTGTCAATGTTAATTTGAGTAGTTGTTGGTCATGAATTTCTTTAGAGGTATTGATATTGTAACCTTGATGTCCTTTGGATCTTTTGAACATGGGTTTCATAGTTATCATGCCAAGTACTCATGACCCATAATGAGTGATGGGTAATTGTGTTAGTGCATGGGTTGAAGAAAATGTGTGCCTTGTGCACGACCTTGTAATGTGGCCCTATGCATGCATACTTGGGGAATGCATTGGAAGAAGTATGGTGAAAGAAATTGGCTCTTGCGTGAAGTGCTCAAGGGTATGATGATGAAGAGGTTTCATAATCTATCATGGTTATGGTGTTGCCAAAGTAGGTGATTCTTACCATGGTGAAAGGTCCATCGATCTTCACTCTTTGTGTTGTACACCCCTTATGGTGATTGACCATTGGCATGTCTTGATTTTTTTATGAATGTTCTTGTTGATGATTCACTGATAAGATTCGTTGAGCACATGGTCCTGTCCTTTCTCTCTCTATTTTTTTTTTGGAAACAATGGCATAAAGCAAGAAGAAAGAGGTTAG
This sequence comes from Ceratopteris richardii, assembly GCA_020310875.1. Classification (NCBI taxonomy): domain Eukaryota; kingdom Viridiplantae; phylum Streptophyta; class Polypodiopsida; order Polypodiales; family Pteridaceae; genus Ceratopteris; species Ceratopteris richardii. The sequence goes on along the minus strand of CM035414.1, from coordinate 69,629,092 downwards.
TATTAAGAAAATATTTTACATATGTCAAGTGTGTCTCATGTGCCTGGGATTTCTCAATTGTCTATGCATGGCCATATAATTTGGCCCTATGTTATTGCATACTTTGGACATGCATGACCTGAATGGTGCACAAGACAAGGTTATGCCAAAGGCACATGGTTGTCACATGTCGAGGTTTCTGATGCTACTTGCAGTGTTGATGCAATCGTTGTTGGGAGGTATAAATGAGATCACAAAATGATGTAGTCAATTGATTGTTGAATGACAACCCATCATGCCTCCTTACGAGGATCCATTTGAGAATAGTGTTTGGCTGCATACAGATCGCTTTTTGCCTCTTCATCTTGGGATGATGTCGTAAATTTTATACCCCTCGTGGTTTGCTCTTTGGTTCTGTGGATGCTACTGGTACTTTTGGCTTCTAAACCCATATCCTTGATGATTTTCTTCTAACCATTACCGAAGAGGTGAGTTGATCTTCTTTTGATCTTTGTGCTTGGCTCTGACCCTTGCCTCTGCTTGGCTTCTTTGTTGAGATTTTTCTCATGAGGGAGATCATAGGGTTTTGTGCATGTAAAAGTGCCTTGGGTATGCACATGTGTAATTGCCTTTGTTGAGCTCCAACTAATTTCTTCGGCACCCAAATTTGTCGGATAACTTGTGGTTGAGCATGTCCTAGTTGCTTGGTTTTTCTTTTGTCATGGTTGGTCTGCTTGGATGGGAATTGTTGTGGCAACATTGGTGGTTGCTCTCTTTTTTGTACCTAGATCTGTTTCGTGCCCGAAAGTGCTTTCTTCTTGACTTTTGTTTGTTTAGTTGATATAGCAATTGTCTTGTATTGTTTTGCTTGCCTATGTGGTTGAACTATTGTGATTGCAGTATTCTTTGAAAAAGAAGAGTGATCCACTCCCCTTTGAGACTATTCTTCCATGATTGAGTCCTTATGGATCATAGAGCTTTTGACACATACAACTTCTTCTTTGCTAAGATTAGTCCTTGAAGAACTAAGAGAATGTGTGACATCTGGATTTGGGAGCATGCAATTCTCTAATTCTAATGTAATGCATTGTTCATGTGGTCATAGATCCAATCCTAACCCAAGACAAGTGGTTCGATAAGGTCCTTATCTTGACACACTAGCATTTTGACTGACATTGGGACATCCTGAAGGTAGATGGGAAGCTCCACCTCGCCCAAACAAGGGGTTTCCACACCTCCCAAACCTATGAGATAGGCTTCTATCAGATCCACACCTGAGTCAATCAAGGCTCACACAGTCCTTACACTCTTGCCATGTCCTATCTCTATTTTCACAAAGGGTTGTCGATCAATTATTCACGAAGCAATCACACCCCATGTCTGGCACATGGCCATGTGATATCTTGGGGCTTCCGAGTTGACATCTAGGCCTAGTCACCATAACTTATTTCGTCTAATATGATCTCTAGCATCTGCATGTGCCTTTACTAACCCTTAACTCTTCTTCTTTTTGCTTCTTAGCAATGTTGAGTCTCCTTAGCATATCCTTGGTAAGAGGTTCTTGATATAGCTTGACTCGACATCCACTTATTGAGTTTGGCAAGATGTCACCTTCTAGAGTGGCCAATTGAACCTGCACCACTAGTGGAAATTCTATTACTGATCATGGGTCCATATCCTTGTTTTTCCAATTTATGGGCATGTTGCTTTAGTGTATAAACGAGCACTAGATCTCCCTCTTTCAATCCTTTATCATTGATGTGTGCATCAAAGTATTCCTTTTGTCTTTTGTTTGTAGCGTAGATGCCTGCTACTACTCGTAGCATGGTCTCACCTAAGCATTCTTGATCAAAGATCCTAGAGGACAACTCATGTCCATTCCACTCGTGCTCTTGTGCTACTTTTAAGGTCGGGATTAGAAAGTCTAATGGTAGCACAACATTCTGTCCGAAGAGCATCTGAAATGGGGTGGGGAAACTCGATAAACCCAAATAGCATGATGAAGTTGTTTATCCCAATCAGAGCGTTTATTATTTACCAGTTTTGTCAGTACATTACGTAGGATCGTATTTTTCCTCTCAACTTGTCCATTAGCTTGTGGATGATAGGGGGCAGACTTCTTGTGTAACACCAAGAATCCTTGGAGAAGGTTTTCAATGACTTCATTCAAGAAATGTGTAAATCTATCACTTAGTAACTCTATTGGTAACCCATGTCTTGTGAACACATTCTCGAATAAGATCTTAGCCATTGTTTGAGCATCGTTCTTCATGGTGGCTTTTACTTCTAGCCACTTTGTAAGGTAATCTATGGCTACAATAATGTATTCTGCATGGGAGTTTCTAGCTCGGGGTTTAATAGGACCTACAAAGTCTATGCCCCACTTTGAAAATGCACGTCCTCCCATCATTGGCCTCAAAGCCATCTCATCTTTTCTAATCGGATATTGTGCACATTGGCATGTGTCACATTTCTTCACATAGGTATGTGCATCCATATGAAGAGTGGGCCACCAAAGTCCTGAGAATAGAATGGTCTTAATTACGCGATCAGGCCCAAAGCATCCACCTGTAACTCTGCTATGTGTAGTTTCTAAGATTCTCAAATAGTCTGATTCGTGAATGCACAATCTTAAGTAACCATCTTTGCCTCTTCGGTATAGGTTGTCTCCTACTAAGGCATAGTCATGAGCCTCTTGCTCCAAGCTCCATTTTCTTGCTAGACTAGCTTCACTAGGTAGTGTTCTTGATCTCATAAATTCTATCAATGGAGCAATCCATTCTGGATTTAACATCATGTGAGAAACGGTAGCATACTCCACTGGGGGTCTCTTCTGGCACACTGGACAACTCTTAATCCATTCATGTATTTCTTTGTCCATGCTAGGTCAATACACTCCTAAACATTTTAGATTCGGCAATGTTCATTGTTTAGAATAGTGATTTCCTAGCAATCCTTCATGGGCTTGTTGCAACCAACTGCTATGTTCATCCTCCTCGACACAACAAGCTAGTACACCCTCTGTGCCTTGTTTGTACATGTTTCCTACCAATATTTGGTAGTTTTTGTGATTTTACTATTTCTTCTTTGTTTGTTTTCACATTCTTATTTACGGGTCTGAAAGTTAGGACATGTACCAACTTATTTTCCCATTTAGGAACGACTTCTAGATTTAACAGATAAGCATCGGGCAATTCATCAGACACTTCTTGCCATGACTCTCTTGAAGTGATGCAAGAAAGGTGATCCGCCCTAAGGTGGGTCCTACCTTTCCTAACAACCACTTCAAAGTCATATTCCATTAGTAAGAGGAACTATCTTACTAGGCATCATGTATTGCAAGGTTTATTGACCAAATATGATAAAAAAGCTTGATGATCATTGAAAAACTTGAACTTGTTGGCCAATAGATAGTGTGTAAACTATGTCACAACATATACCATGCCTAAGCCTTCTCTCTCGGTTGTTGTATAGTTTTGCTCAGCTACATTTAGTTGTCTGCTAGCATATGCTATAGGAAAATCTAGATTTCCTTCACTTGTGGGTTGTGCTAGCACACATCCTATTGCATAATTGGATGCATCTATATGGACATGGAATGGTTTACTCCAATCAAGAGTGGTCAATATTGATGCTGTGCACAAATGTCTCTTCAACTCATTGAAGGATTTTTTGCATTCATCATTCCACTCAAAATTTGTCAACAGAGCATAAAGAGGTTTAGCAATGATCGCATACATGTGGATAAACCTGCGGTAATATCCACAATGGCCCATAAAGGCTTGGACCTCTTTAACATTCCTTAGCCTTGAAAACTCTGCTATAGCTCTAACTTTTACCTCATCTATTGATATTTTGTTCTTGGGAACAATATGGCCTAATATTTTTCCTTGACGTACCATGAACACACACTTTTCTAGGTTCAAACACACTCAATATTGTCTACACTTGTTGAAGATATGTCTTAGCTCAAGGATGTGGTATCTTCTTTCTTGGGAATGAGCACATAAATCATCCACATATACTTCTAAGATCTTTCACAAGAACTCTTTGAAGACATGACACATGAGCCTTTCGAATGTTGTAGGTGCATTGGTGAGCCCAAATGGCATCACACAAAATGCAAAGATTCCCCACTCTAGGGCAAAGGCCGTTTTGTGTTGATCTTCTAGGGCAATGGCTACTTGGTTGCAACCTGAAAATCCATCAAGGAAGCTGTAAACTTCCTTGCCTACAACACGCTCCAATAAATGTTCAGTGATTGGAAGCAGATAGCTATCTCCGATCATAGTGGCATTAACGTTTTTGAGGTTAATACACACTCGTAACTTGTTGGAGTTAGACGTCTGTGGAAGCACGTGAACAACACAAGGAAGAAGAAGAAGCTTGGAGCACAAACACACAATACTGAATGTATTACTAGAGAATGTACAAAGATAAGTAGCCCATTAGTGTTCAAGATAAATGTACAAGCTCATTTTCATATGAGCCATGCTTGGATAAATTTACCAAATATAAAGATAAAGGAAAAGTGGAGGAAAAAAGGAAAAAATAATAAAAGAAAAAGTCTAGTCAAAATTCATGATGAGTAAGAGATACAATATCTTGCCTTGTAGTTAGTAGCATGTAGTGGAGAAAGTGGTGAGTTAAGAAGGAGGCACAAACTTCTTCACATGCTCATTGTTTATAAAAGTGAAGCGGGAGCACATTCAAAACAAGGAGAGAAAGAGGCAAGAGCTCCCAGTAGTCGGATCTGGCCAATTTGTCATTTTGGCTTTCCTTAGATTCCTTCCAGCCGCACATCAGTTTGTACACAGCTCTGCTGCAGAGCTCATATCTCAGTGCGTATGTAACCATTTTGTGCATTTAAACATTCATTGGAAAGCTTATCTTGTGTAATTTGTGCATATCAAATATCTCTTTGAAAGCTTATGTAGTTTATGAGATATCAGTGAAAGAGTGAAGTCCAGTTTTTCAGTATACCTGTGTAGATAGGTAGTCTATTTTGGTCCGTTAAATTTCCCAACCAAAACATATCCAAATTGCATGATTTTTGTCTTGTTGGAAACCTCTTGTTGTCTCCTTTCACTGTCTCAAATATCTCATTGAGATCGTTTATATTCTGTGAGATATCTGTCATATAGTAAAGTCCAGGTTTACAGTCTTATGTGTGTAGGTGGTCTATCTTGGTGAGTTGAGTTTCCTGATCAAAACTCATCCAAATTACTTGTTTTTTATCTTGTTGGAAAGCTATTTGTGTCTATTTTCTCTATCCAAATATCTTTCTCAAAGGATATATATTCAGAGAGTTATCAGTCCGAGAGTGAAGCTCAGTTCTTTAGCATATCTGTGTGGACAGGTAGTTCATCTTTGACTGTTGTGTTTCCTAATCAAAACTTGTCCAAATTAAGTCATTTATAGCTTGTTAGAAAGCTCTCTTTATCTACTTTGATTGAAGAAAGTCTCAAGTCCATTTGAGTTTTGTATTGAGAGAAGCAAGCTATCTAAGGTGCAGATGTTTGTCCAAGTGCTGGACATACTAGGGCTCACTACACACTTCCGTTGCGCATAGGAGAACTCATTCTCCACAATTGGTATCAGAGAAAACTTGGTGTTGAAGCTTCATCAATAGAGCTGGAGGTGAAGCAAAGCAAAAGAGGAGCTACAAAACAAGAAGGAGCTTCACAAACACAAGAGCAAAGGACTATAACTATTCGAGGTAACTCTCAAAGTCTTTGATACTCTTCAATGGCTGACTTGGGTCAACAAGTAGAGAAGTTGGACAAGGATAACTATCCCGTGTGGAAGTTTAGAATGACCAACTACCTAATGGGCAAAGGCTTATGGGGTATTGTGAGCGGCGATGACGCTCAACCTCAAATCAATCAAGCTATGGCCACCGAAGTCCAAAGGAGGCAAGCAAAAGAATGGGAAGAGAGGAATAGGAGAGTCATGTTCCTCGTTTCGCAAGTAATTACTAATGCCATGGTAGGTCATATTCAACATCTAGAGAAAGCTAAGGATGCTTGGGAAGCTCTTGAAAGGATGTATTCAACAAATACCAAAGCTAGGAAACTTCAACTCAAGAATGAGTTGAACACAATCAAGAAAAGTTCGAGTCAATCCATAGCTGAATGAAGATTAAGGAGCTAAGCGATGCTTTAGCTTCTATTGGCACAACGGTTGAAGACGAAGATCTTGTGTGTTATACTCTCAATGGCTTGAGAGAAGATGAAAGATGGAAGCCTTTTATAACTTCCATTAACTTGAAAGATGTATATCCAGGTTTTGAACAACTAATCCCTCATCTTGTCACAGAAGAGCTTAGCTTCAGTGGTCCCAAAGGAAAGGACAACCACAACCAAATGTTATATGCAGGTCAAGGTAAAGGAAGAAACTCAAGAGGAGGCTCAAGAGGAAAAGGAAGAGGTCACAACCACTCCAACTACAATCAAAACAATTCGGAAGACAACAAGGATGCATCAAATGCCAACACACAAGGAAGAGGTCGAGGTAGAAGTAGAGGAAGAGGCCGAAGCTCCTACAATTCTCATAAAGGTATAACATGCTATCATTGTGGTAAAGTAGGACACTATGCTAGTGATTGTTGGCTGAAGAATGGAAGACCAAATGGAGGAAATCAAAGGAACCAAAGCAACTATGCAAGAACCTCAAGTGAAGGAAGCAAGGACACACTACTTGCAATGAGACATGAGTATAGAAGCTCTTGTGAAGATGACAAAAAATGGTACATTGATTCAGGTTGTAGTAACCATATGTCATGCCAAGGAAGTTTGTTCACTAATCTACAGGTACCAAGTGGAAAAGGATGTGTTGAAATAGGTGATGATACTCAACACATGATTGAACACATTGGAGATATAAGGCTTGGAGATACAAGCAGAGCAAAGGTACTATCTAATGTTCTTCATGTTCCTACAATTTCAAAGAACTTGATTTTAGTAGGACAAATGGTAGAGAAGGGTTATCATGTCATATTCAATGAGAATGGGTGCTTCATAAAGAATCCAAAAGAAGGCTTCAAGGTCATTGCTCGAGGTAGAAGAGAAGGAAGGATGTTCACTTTGGATGTCCAACATCCACATGGAAAGGTCATGTACATTCAATGTGGGAACAGGAAGATTTCAAAGCTGGAATTATGGCACAAAAGAATAGGACACATCAACATTCCAAAGCTGAAGGACATGAGCAAACAGGAAGTGGTAAGAGGTCTTCCAAAATTTAATAGCATTGGACTACATGAGTTATGTGAAGCTTGTCAACTAGGAAAGCAAACGAGGCAGCCATTCAAGAGGAGCAATTATGTGGCTCCAAATGTCTTGGACTTGATACATACGGATGTATGGGGACCAACCCAAGAGGCATCAATGGCTGGTAATAGATTTTTTATCACCTTCATTGATGATCACTCAAGAAAGGTATGGCTGTTTTGTATGAAGCAAAAATCAGAGGTGTTTTCTATATTCAAAAGATTCAAAGTTGAAGTTGAAAAGGAAACAGGAAGCTCTATCAAAACCTTAAGGTCCAATGGTGGAGGAGAATACTTCTCCAAAGAATTTTCAGATTTTCTACAAGAGAATGGGATCAAAAGGCAATTTACTTGTAGGTATACACCACAACAAAATGGTGTAGCTGAGAGGAAAAATAGGCAAATTGCTGAAATTGCAAGATGCATGCTCAACGAGATGAAGGTACCATTGTACTATTGGGCTGAAGCTACCACAACTGCCATTTACTTGATGAATAGGTGCACAACATTGGGAATACATCACTTGACTCCAGAAGAGGTATATTTCGGTAAGAAACCTGATCTTACACACCTCAAAGTGTTTGGATGTGTTTGCTTTGTTCACATTCCACAAGAAGTTAGAACAAAGATGGAACCAAGATCAAAAAAATGCATTTTCATCGGCTACTCGACGGAGCAAAAAGGATACAAGTGTTACAACCCTAGAACAAAGGAATTAAGAGTCTCGTGAGATGTGGTCTTTGATGAACTAAGACCATGGTATGAAGATAAAGGAAAGGAAAAGATTCTTGAAGAAGATTGTGATGATTATGCAGGAACAAATCAAAGAGAAGTTCAACAATCAAGCACAAAGGATTCAGGTCCAGAGGCATCTACATCAAATGAAGAATGTTCAACATGGAGGGGGAGTCATTCTTTGTCTCCAAATTCAGCTCATAGTAGAGCCAAAGAGGCAAGTGCTACTCCAAACAGTGAGGTAGATGCAAGTGAAGAAGAATATGAAGAGGTAATCACTCCGATGGTAAAGCTAAATAGGTTAAAGAAGCAACTCTCTAAAGGCAATGAAAGAAGATCTTCAAGGACAAGGTATCCAACTCAAGGTTGAGTTATGATAGTTTTATGGTGACACATTTTGCATACATGATGCAGTTTATCAAAGACAAAGAGCCTGAGACATATGAAGAAGCTTGCACACAAAATGAATGGAAGCAAGCTATGAAAGAGGAGATCAAAGCTCTCAAAGATAATCACACATGGGAGCTAGTGCCAAAGAAAGAAGGTATGAAGATTGTTCCAAACAAATGGGTGTTTAAAGTAAAGAGGAATGCTGATGGTTCACTAGCTAGATATAAAGCTAGATTAGTTGCCAAAGGATTTAAACAAACACAAGGCATAGATTATGATGAAGTTTTCAGCCCCGTTACAAAGATGGGAACTATCAGAACCTTAATAGCAATTGGTGCTTCAAGGAGATGGTCATTATATCAACTCGACATAAAAAATGCCTTTCTCAATGGAGAACTACAAGAAGAGGTATGCATGAGTCAACCGGTTGGATTTGAAGATGAAAACCATCCAGATTTTGTTTGCAGGTTGAAGAAGGAACTTTATGGCTTGAAGCAAGCACCAAGAGCATGGAATCAGAGATTGGTAGACTATCTAACTAAGTGTGGATACAACCCAAGTAGTGCAGATCCTTCATTGTACATGAAGAAGGAAGAAAATAGAGAGGTATATATTTGCATATACGTCGATGACCTCATCATAACAGGAAATGATGTTACAGGGATTAAAGATATCAAAACGAAGCTTGGTAAGGAGTTTAAAATTTCAGATCTTGGAGAGCTGAAATATTTTTTAGGAATTGAAGTTGTTTATGGAAAGAGTGGCATCTACTTGATGCAAAAGAAGTACTTGTTGGATGTTCTTTTCAGATTTGGAATGAGTGAATGCAAACCACTCACTCAATCCATGGAAACAAATACAAAGATTTGTTCAAATGCTGGAGAACCATTGGAAGATGTAACAACATACAGAAGCATTGTAGGATCATTGATCTATGCAAACATTACATGACCTGATTTGTCTTATGTTATTGGTGTACTTTCTCAGTTTATGCAAGCCCCGACAAGTGAACACTTAAATTCAGCCAAGAGAGTGTTGAGATACATAAAGCATACAATTAATCATGCTTTGTTTTACAAGTTTGATGAAGAACTATAGGTCAAAGGCTTTAGTGATGCTGATTGGGCAGGTTCAAAGGAAGATAGAAGATCAACCTCATGTTATGTGTTCATGATAGGAAGCAAACCTATCACGTGGAGCTCAAAGAAACAACCTACTGTTGCACTTTCATCTATGGAGGCTGAATATAGAGGATTAGCGTTTGCCACATGTGAAGCAATGTGGATTAAAAAGCTTTTGGCTGATCTTGGAGTGCAAGTTGGAACCATCCCTATATACAGTGATAACATGTCAAGTATTTACTTGGCAAGCAATCCTATGTTTCATGCAAGGAGCAAGCACATAGAGGTCCACTACCATTATGTAAGGGAGAAGGTGCTGAGCAAAGATGTGGAGATAAAGTTCGTCAGAACCAAAGAGCAGGTTGCAGATATGTTTACAAAGTTCTTGGATGCTTTTAAACTCAAAGGTTTCAAAGACGTGATAAATTTGAAGGACATGGTTGAAGATAACTCCCAAATGAGCTTGAGAGGGAGTGTTGAAGATAAATGTACAAGCTCATTTTCATATGAGCCATGCTTGGATAAATTTAGCAAATATAAAGATAAAGGAAAAGTGGAGGAAAAAAGGAAAAAATAATAAAAGAAAAAGTCTAGTCAAAATTCATGATGAGTAAGAGATACAATATCTTGCCTTGTAGTTAGTAGCATGTAGTGGAAAAAGTGGTGAGTTAAGAAGGAGGCACAAACTTCTTCACATGCTCATTGGTTATAAAAGTGAAGTGGGAGCACATTCAAAATAAGGAGAGAAAGAGGCAAGAGCTCCCAATAGTCAGATCTGGCCAATTTGTCATTTTGGCTTTCCTTAGACTCCTTCCAGCCGCACGTCAGTTTGTACACAGCTCTGTTGCAGAGCTCATATCTCAGTGCATATATAACCATTTTGTGCGTTTAAACATTCATTGGAAAGCTTATCTTGTGTACTTTCTGCATATCATATATCTCTTTGAAAGCTTATGTACTTTGTGAGATATCAGTGAAAGAGTGAAGTCTAGTTTTTTAGTATACCTGTGTAGATAGGTAGTCTATTTTGGTCGGTTAAGTTTCCCAACCGAAACATATCCAAATTGCATGATTTTTGTCTTGTTGGAAAGCTCGTGGCATCTACTTTCACTGTATCAAATATCTCATTGAGATCATTTATATTCTGTGAGATATATGTTGTCACTCCAGCACAATGGTGAGTACCAACATGAGGAGATCCACCTCATAATTGTCAATCCGTGGAGACGTGAGGACTAGTATGAAGACTATGAGCAAGTGAAGGCACAAGTGTGTGAGTGAGAAGCACACAAACATGCACACACATACACACACACACGCGCACACAAGGCAAGAACAAGGAGAGGAACAATGGAGTTCTTTGCATTAGTCAAAAAGTCTCTTACATAAGCTCAATTCACAAACAATCTACCCCCAAAAATGAGCTTTCTAGCTCTTTTTATAGTTTTCTCACTAGCTTTGGCCTTGTCCAGACCTAGTGTCCGGCGTAAGTAAAAATAAGGTTCTAGAGCCTATTTGAGGGCTCACACAGAGTCTAAAAATTATGAAAATTGGTATGTAGCTAATTCTAATACTCCTCAAGCTCGAGGACTCCTCGGCTTGAACAAACTGGAGTCTATTCTACCAAAAACGGAATTTACAATGTTTGTGTAGTGATTAAAATCACTTGAGTTGTGAATGGTCCATGGAAAAAATGATTAGGCCTTGTTGCCGTATTGTGCATGACCGCTCTGTTGTGCTGGTATGCTCTTTATCTGACTTGTATGCCAACACTCCCCCCTTCCTAGTGTCTGTCGCCCCTGACAGACCTCTGTTCTATAGGGTGGTTGATATAGTATTGGATGACATTGGTGGCTAATTCATGTTCTCCTATCCTTAAGCCTCTTGCGAGGTCAGCTTCCAATGCATCCGAATTTATTGCACCGGGGACCTCTGGTTGCGATGTGGTGTAGTACTCGGAGTACATGGCTTGTTCACAAGCAAAGAGATGGAGCAGGTGTGTTGGCTTCGGTGTGAAGACCTCCGAGTGATACTCCCAGAAACCTGATCTAAACATTTCTTCGAATGTTTGTTTATAACATGCAGGGAGGTATTTGATGCGTGCATGCCAGGCGTAAGCCACACGAATACTGGGGGTGGTGCTCATGTCATACACCAAATCATAATTTCCGTTGGTAAACCCCGGTAGACGTACCTGTGGTGCTGCTGCATTTCTAAAGGTTTTCAGTACTACCTGCATCATATCTAAAATCTTAAGCATCATTTGGGTCGCCACATCTGGCATGGGCTTCAGTCAAGGCATCCAATGTCGAATTGTGGCCATCATGTACGCTATTGATGGTGGTCCCTACGGCGGTGCTATGTATGGGTAGTTTAGCCATTCCTTGCATTGTGCATTGTTCTGAACTTTAATGTTGAATGCTTTCCAAGACCTTCGCCGTGGAACTGGACCGTAGCATGGATTGTATAGGAGATGTAAAGGCGCATTGTTCCATGTCCGCAGCATTTTAGGATATGTCTCAAGAAGTTTCTGCCGCCATGTTGGTTGACGAATTTTGCCTTTTTGCATGTCTGGAGGAAGGTCTTCCGGTTGAAACTGGGTAGCGAAGGTAGGAATCTTGCCTGTGACTCTCTGTATTTCTGCGTTATAATCTGCCAAAATGATATAGTACGGCCTGTATTGGAGTTCTGATTAGAGGATAAGGCGTCTAGATGACAAGTTCTTGAAGTAATTGGATTGTAATACAGTGTCTTCTATGACCCTCATGGCCTGATTTTGCACGATTGTTCGCTCTTCATGTGAACTCCCAATTTCCTCCACTTGTCGTAGCCAAGGGGGTCGTGGTGCTTCGAACGTATCCTGACCTTCTTCTGTTTGTTGACCTCCTGGGAATGGTTGTGGGTCATATTCTTCTTCAAACGTTTGTTCCACCGGAATTTGTACTGTTTCCTCATCGGTGGGAGCCTCAGGTGGGGAAGGTGGTCTCTCATATTGTAGTAGACGTGCTTGCAATTTTGTGACCTGTTTCTGGAGATCTTTTAAGGCCTCTGAGTCTGTGAGAAGTGAAGCCGCAGAGGAGGTGGTTTAAGAGGCAGCTGTTGTTTCTTTTTGGTGTTTCTGCTTCAGTTGACCCAGTTCCTCTGATAACTGGTCATGGGCTTCAAGTAGGGTGGCATAGTCTTCCAAGATTATCTTGATATTATCGGGGGTCACAGCTTGAAACTTTGAGGGACTGATGGGTGCCCCAGGTGTGTTTTCGATAGCTGCTTCTAGGTTTTCCTGATTCTGTAATTGCAGGCGTCGATTCTCTTCATGAGCGGCTGCAAGATGTCGTTTGAGTAGGGCCATATTTCGTTGAAGCTTTGAATTGCGTTCTAGCTGTGTCCGTAGATGACCTTCTACCACTTGCATTGCTTCCTGGTCTGTGTTCTGTAATTGTACCTCCAATATGCTATGAGCCTCTTGTAGAGTTTGGAATTGTGTAAGGACGCGAGCATTCTCCTCTTCTAGTGTAGCAAGACGATGTTGTAGTACCTCCGAGTGCTCTTGTAGTCGTGCCTTATGTTGTTGGAGCTGATTGTACTCTGTCCTTAATTGTGATATACATGCGAGCATAGTGTCCAATGCATTGCCTATGGATGAGGGTGTGGTGTGTACAATGGAAGATGCATGGGAAGGGAATTGGGGAAGGGGAAGAGTGAATGATGTGTCTATTGAAGACGTGTGTGTGGGTGAAATTGGTGGAGGGGGAATGGGAGGAGGTGGAAGTGTGGGGGAGGTGCTGTGGGTGGTGAAATGTCCATGCTTTCAGGAGTGGAAGCAAGTTTGGTGTCTACCATATACATTGGAATGGTAGGTGGTGTGTGTGTGAAAGTGGTGAATAAGTGAGAAGAGGGTGGGGGAACTGAAAATAGAGGAAATGATTGAGACCGGGGTTGAAATGTTCTTGAAAGAAAGGTGTGGAGGGGTTGGAGAATTGGAGGGATGGGGTTTGGGAGGTGAGATGCTAAAGGCAGGGAGGCCATAAAAGGTGGCGTGGTAGCAGGGAATCCCAAGAATATGGATCTAGAATCGGGATGGCCTATGGCTGAGGGCATGGGGGATGGATGTCCTAGGGCAGGCTCTATGAGCGATTCGGTGGATTGTGTAGTGATGGTGGTAGCTTCATAGATTGGGTTTTCACAGGTGGAGAATAGGGTTGAACTAGAGGTGGGAGTACGGAAGATGAAGGTTTGTTCGGTGGGTTGAGTGGTCGAGGTGATCTCCACGGCTTCTGCTCTAGGATGCGATGGTGGGGGTGCGGGTGATAGTGGCTCGGTTGATTCATCATGGGTGACTGAGTGCTCTTGGCCAGAAGTTAGAGCTACTTGGGAGGTTGTCTTAATGGGTTCTGATGTAATAATAGGCCCTTCTGCTCTCGTAACGGGGATCTGGATGTTTTTGCCTGACCGCGGTCATGTTTGGAATCTTCATGGATCATATTGAACTGGAGACCTCCGAATCGCGGTTCGAACTGCTTCTACTACCCCATAGGTTTCTGCCATCAATAAGAGACCTTCACTGTATTCTGAGTCAACTCCTGCTTCTTCCAAAAGCTGAGCCATGAGCACCCTACTACTCTATTCGGTGAGCAGCTGTTGCGACCTTACTCGTTCCATTATTTGGTATAGCCTCCGGAGTTCTGCTGTATAAGCTGGGGCTTCAGTTGTTTCCTCTTCTTCTGCTTCTGAATGTTCCTGTTGTTGCGACAAAGTTCTTTGTTGTTCCTCATCCCAATGTACATGGCGGCCTTCTGTGGATTTCCTTCTTCTTTGGGAAGAGGTGCCCTGTTCTTCTACATCTGAATAGAACTCCACATCAGAGAATTGTGTATTTTGCAAGAATGATTCGAAGTCGAAATTGCCCATCCCTTCAGTGCCCCTAGTTGCTTGAAATTCGAATTCAGGAGGGACAGGAGGAGCGGAGGGGGCAGCTTGTGTTGTAGCTTCAGATCCAGACCTGGGTATTCTAATGGTAAAGGGAGGTACCGTGGTCTCTCCTCGTGGCGATACTTCAGGAGTAGTCAGAACTTCACGTGTCTGGACACAAGGGATCGAACCCCTCATGCGCTTGGATTGATGTGTGGATGTCTTGAGCCTCTTAAACATTTGTAATTGTGCCCAAGTTAAAGCATGTTCAATGGGTACATCATATGCTAAGCATCTGTATATAATGCACGTGATTGCACAACAGCCATTCACCACTAGTTTCCTAGATGACCTTTTATTTGCTTCATACAACTGCTCCACAATCCATACAGGAAGCTTAATTGGTAACGCACCTGTCTCCGCCAAGTAAAGAGCGAACCAAATTCTTTTGTGCGGTTGTGTGAAGCGGTCTTGACCGGGGAAAGCAAAATGTTGCATGCACATACGGAGAGGGATGGACACGTTTGGTGTGAGTGCTGCCATATCTTTAAGCTTCAGTAGTTTCATATCCTTCATGTTAGTAGGAATGAGAGCATCCTTCTCAGAAGGTACATGTGTACCGTGCATATTCAAAGCAGCACTCACCAATTCCAGTGTAAGTTCAAACCTTTTCAACTCATTGTTGCCCAGCAAAGAAGGAAGTACGAATGTTCCTGCTTTGTCCTTTTCTTCGTTAGCTTGTAATGTGGAGACCAAATAATAGCATCGGAGGAGATCCGGTTTAGGTAGTGGTGCTTCAAAGTATTCGGCTAGCCCTACACGTTGTCATATGGTCTGGAGATCTTCTGTGTTCTGTAGAGTCTCAAACTCCTTGGAGAAAAATTGGAATCGGACCCATGATCTGTCATACTCGCACTTAGACTCCCATATATACTTGGCCTCTCCTAATGGACCTGGCATGCCATTGAACCAATGAGAATTGGCATGGACTCTCTCTGTGATCCCTATGGGAGGATCCGATATCGGGATCTGCTGAAGGTGTTGCAGCTCCACAGGTCGTTCAGTTGGTGGCACATCAACAGGTAGACTATCCACATCAATTCCTGCAGTACTTACTCCTGCCTGTGAGCTCGGACCTGCTGCTTCTGCCATGAGAGTGCTTGTAGTTGTTGATGCTTATCTGCTAGAAGAAGAGAGAGGCACATTAGCATTGCATAGGAAACAGGATGTTATGGTGTTCCCTCCACAATACCAACATGACATTCCGAGTGGTTAGAGGTTAGTGGGTGAAGTGTTCATGATGTGTGTACATGTGGGTTAGTAGGTTAGGGTTCACTCTAGATGCATACTTTGGATGTGCAATGTTCTCAGAATGCACCTACATCAGAGGGGAAGGATTTACAGAGGTGGTTCAGGGGGTTTGATATGGGGTTTAGGTCTCCAAACTTTAATGCTAGAATCATTGCTTTTATTGGCGATGATGTGTGAAGGTTTGCGTACTGGAGTGTGTTGGGTTTGGGACCTTTTGGGCACCCATTTCCAAACATTCCGAGGTGTGACCGAGAATGTGGTGGTGTGGAGTGTAGATGTTTGCCTTTGGATGGGAGCCAATAGGACTCGTGAGTGTTGGTTTGATCTTGTGATTGGAGGTGAAGTTATTTGAGCTAGTAAGCAGGTCTTGGGCACCCATATTTGTCTAGCTTTTGGGATCGCCTTCATTGACTGCTTTGGAACCCAAATAGAAATGGTTTGTCTAGATTGATGCCTAGGGTACTCCTTCGCTGTAGTCCTCGACACTGTAGCTTGCTTGATGCTTCTTTGGAATCCTGTCTCCAAAGCCGAGGGTTGTTCACCTTTGCGTATCCAGATCTGCTTCATGCCATGGGGTATTCTGTATTGTTTCGGTTGGTGTTCCTTCTTCTTGGTCCTCGGGCTCCTCTGTATCGTGTATTTTTTGACTTGCTTTCCTCGAATTCTCTTTGGAAAAGAAGGGAACTCCTCGTTGACTTCTGTACCCTCATCATGAGTGGCAATCCTTTGCACCATAGAACTTTGGTCAAGAGTAGCATGGTTCATTTTAGGTGGACTCCTGGAAGGACCAGGATTCGGTGCCTCTTCTAGCGGCCTATGTGCTTGATTTTCTAATTCAATCGTTATGTGGTTTTGGCCTACCCATGCCTGAAGAAGTCCACTTCTTAGGTTGAGGCTGACTGCATGATCATAGATCCAGTCTTGGCCCAAGACAAGAGGTTTGGTAAGATCCTCGTCTTCACACACTAGCACTTTGACTGCCATTAGCACCTCTTGAATGTAGAGGGGAAGTTCCACCTCACCAATGCAAGGGGTTTCCACACCTCCCAATCCTATGAGATATGCCTCTATAGGATTGATTTGTAATTGCAGCTCTTGGCAGTAAGAAAGTCGAACTGCACTAGTGGCTGCCCCTGAGTCAATTAAAGCTCTCACTGTCCTTACACTCTCTCCTTGTCCTACTTCTAAGGTTACAAAAGGCCGTCGGTCGATTATTCTATGGGAATGTCCACCTGAAGCCTCGCACATGGCCATGGGATAGCCTAGAGATTCTTGAGTGACAGGCATAGGCTGGTCTCTACCTTGTCTCCTCAATTTCATTCGTCAGATGCGTTCTAAAGCTTCTGCCTGTGCTTCTTCTCGAATTCGTTTCTCTTCTTCTTTACGTTTCTTGGCAGTGTTGAGTCGATTTAGCATCTCTTCAGTCAGGGGTTCTTGATATAACTTGACTCTGCATCCACTTATGTAACTTGGTAGAATATCACCCTCTAGAGTGGCTAGTTGAACTGCTCCACTTGTGGAGATCCTATTGATAATCATTGGTCCATAACCTCTCTTCTCTAACTTCCGTGCATGTTGCTTCAAGGTGTAGACTAGGACTAGGTCTCCTGCTTTCAAGCCCTTATCCTTGACGTGTGCATCGAAATATGCCTTTTGCCTCTTCTTGGCTGCATAAATTCCTGCTGCAGCCCTCAATCGTGTTTCACCTAATCGTTCAAGATCGAAGATTCTAGAGGACAACTCATGGCCTGTCCAATCATGCTCTTGTGCTACTTTCAAGGTTGGTATCAAAAAATCCAATGGTAGCACTGCATTCTGGCCGAAAACCATTTGAAAGGGTGTGGCTTGGAGTACCGTTTTATAGGCAACTCTGTATGCCCAAACAACATGGTGTAGCTGTTTGTCCCAATCAGAGCGTTTGTTATTCACTAATTTGGTTAGCACATTGCATAGAATCTTATTTGTGCTTTCGGCTTGTCCATTAGCTTGTGGGTGATAGGGGGCAGACTTCTTGTGTATCACCAAGAACTCTTGAAGAAGATTTTGAATGACTTCATTCAAGAAGTGAGTCCCTCTATCACTTACTAGCTCTATGGGTAGCCCGTATCGAGTGAACACATTCTCAAATAAGAATTTAGCGGTCGTTTGGGCATTATTCTTTGATGTGGCTTTCACTTCTACCCACTTGGTTAGATAATCCGTGGCCACAATGATATACTCAACATGTGAACCCTTAGCTGGGGGATTAATAGGACCAACAAAGTCTATTCCCCACTTAGAGAATGCACGTCCACCCATCATAGGTTTCAATGGCATCTCATATTTACGTATAGGATACTGAGTTTGTTGACACACATCACACCTCTTCACATAGGTATGTGCATCCATGTGAAGGGTTGGCCACCACAAGCCTGCAAATAGGATCGCTTTGATTACCCGATCTGGTCCAAAGTGTCCTCATGCTACACCTTGGTGAGCAGTCTTTAATATCTTCAGATACTCGCTCTCGTGGACACATAGTCTCAGGTAACCATCTTTACCACGCTTGTATAGGTTATCACCAATGAGTGAGTAATCCAGGGCTTCTTGTTCTAGACTTCTTTGTCTGGCCAATGTCATATCTTGAGGGAATGTTTTTGTCCTCAAGAATGCTACTAGTGGTTCACTCCAATCTGGCACTATGGATACCTTATAAAGAGTGGCATGTTCCACAGGTGGTTTAGTGTAGCAGATCGGGCATTCCTTGCACAGCTTATGGACATCAGCTTCCATAGTAGGCCAATGCACTCCGAGTCTCCTTAGTGTCTGTAGCGTTCGTTGCTTCGAGTAGTGTTGCTCTAATGCACCTACATGTGCTAATTGCAACCATTTAGCGTACTCATCCTCTTCCACAAAACAAGCCAATATCCTTTGATCTGTCTGTTTGTACATGCTTCCTGCCACGATATGGTACTTCTGGGCTTTTACTACTTCTCTACCTTGAGTGTTTATGACTGGGTGATTAGGCCCGTAGGTCAGTACTGGCACTAATGGCTTAGCCCACTGAGGTACAACTTCCAGATTAAACAAGTAAGCATCAGGAAGGTCATCTGATACTCCTTGTGGGGCTTCTCCCGATGTGAGCCTAGAGAGATGGTCTGCTCTCAAGTGAGTCTTCCCTTTCCTCACCACAACTTCAAAGTCGTATTCCGTTAGTAAGAGAAACCATCTTACTAATCTACCTGTATTGCATGGCTTGTTTACCAAGTATAACAGTGCTTGATGATCAGTAAAAAATTTAAACTTATTTGCAAGCAAATAGTGTCTAAACTTTTTAACTGCATATACCATGCCCAATCCTTCTCTTTTAGTGGTGGTATAGTTCCGTTCAACTGCATTTAACTGTCTACTAGCATAGGCAATTGGAAGATCCATATTACCTTCGCCCGTAGGTTGTGCGAGTACACATCCAATAGCATAATTGGATGCATCCACGTGAACATGAAACAGCTTATTCCAATCTGGTGTGGTCAAGATTGGTGCTGAACACAATCTTCTTTTGAGCTCATTGAAGGAGTCCTCACACTCATTAGTCCACTCGAAGTTAGTCAAAAGTCCATACAGAGGCTTTGCTATGATGGCATACATGTGTATGAAGTGTCAGTAATAGCCACAATGCCCCATGAAAGCTTGTACTTCCTTGACATTCTTTGGCCTAGGTAACTCGGCTATGGCTCTTACTTTCTCTTCATCGGTGGATATGCCATTCTTTGACACGATGTGTCCTAGAATCTTGCCTTGCCTGACCATGAAAACACACTTTTCTGGGTTCAGGCAGACTTGATACTCTCTACACTTGTCAAAGATGTGCCTGAGTTCTGGTATATGTGTCTGTCTAATGTTGGAATGAGCACAGAGATCATCAACATAGACTTCCAAATTCTTCCTCAAGAACTCTTTAAACATGTGGCACATCAGTCTCTGAAAGGTTGCAGGAGCATTGATAAGCCCGAATGGCATTACCCTAAAGGCAAATATGCCCCATTCTGTGGCAAAAGCTGTTTTATGCTGATCTTCTGGAGCTATGGCTACTTGATTGTAGCCCGAAAATCCATCAAGGAAGCTGTACACTTCCTTGCCTGCTACTCTTTCTAAGAGATGTTCTGTGATAGGAAGCGGATAGTTATCTCGAATTGTGGCTGCATTGACCTTTTTCAAGTTAATGCACACACGTAGCTTTCCATTCTTCTTGGGCACCACTACAATGGGGGATACCCACTCAGTGTGCTCAATTTCATAGATGAATCCAGCTTCTACCAGACGATCTATCTCTTCTTTGATCTTAGCAGCATAATTATCATTATATGTGTATGGCTTTTGCTTGGAGGGTTGGCATCTGAGGTCATGGGGATAGTGTGTGAGCATATGTCTGGGTCTACACCTTTCAAATCCTTGTAACTCCAAGCGAATACATCTCTGTATTCTCTTAGCAAGGCTATTAATGCATGCTCTTCTTCCTCTGTTAGGTCATGGCCTATGTACGTGCATCTCTCCTCTCCTTCTTCTAGGGCTACCACTATTTTCTTGGTGGTTTCTTTGTTATCATAGGCCTCTCCCGATTGCGCCTCACGTTTAGGCATTCTCACCATGACTCTTCTATCGTCTATCTCATACTTTTTAAAGTGTTCAGGGACCTCAAACAAAGATTCTTCCTCCTCAGGTGTGACTTCTCTCTTCTTTCTTTTCTTACCTTCATTCTTGGTAGTCACTTGTGTGGTTAACCTCACATCATTTATAAGTTCTCCATGTCTCTGAGGATAAGCTTCCACTTCGTAGAAGTATTCTTCATCTGATGCAAAAGGTGGGTCCATAATGATTGACTCAAGATCGGAGTCACTTGCATCTTCAAATGCATCAGGGCTAGGTTCGCATTCTTCTAAAACTGCATCTCCCATGATTGGCTCTATGGAGAAGACAGAAATGTCATAGCCATCCTCATCACAGTGGGGTGTCCATTGCTCTTCATTGATGGCTACATCCATAGTTGCTAGAATTTCTGCCCAGCCGTGAGGTTCAAATTCTTCGTCCGGAAATACTACAGGTGCATAGGCTGGGTCTTGAATTGATCTATGTGTTTCCTTCGCACCTACCTCTCTGGCTTTTTCCCTCTTCTCTTCTTCTACTGCTACTTTGCACATCCATAAGTGGGTATCTTCATGCATCCATGAGGATCCTGATCCTATGGAATGCACCGATTCCGTATCATCTTTGGCTCTATGGATGGGGTTCCATTGGATAGGAGGGACATCTCTATGAGAGTAGTCCTTGAGATTCACTTTGGTCGTAACACCTAAGTGTTGCAGGTACAAAGAATTGGTTCCCCAATCCTGTACCACTTGCAACTGTCGCATAAATGGTCTTCCCAAAATCATCTCATAGGCATGATTTTTGCTAAAGTCACATATGGCGAAGGTGTGCTCAAACTCAACACCACATGTAGTGAGAGTTATTCCTTCTAGCAGCCCTAAGGGTCTCTCTATGTGACCGTCAGCCATCTGCAATTTCATCCTCGTGGGCCTGAGTGCTGGCTTGCCCCAACGCTTCCATAGGGAAGTGGTGGCAATTGCAACTCCTGCACCTGAGTCTAGAATGGCCTTGGTGGTGTATCCTTGATGGGTGATAGGAAGATATGTGTTTCCCTCTTCGCCCTCACTCATGTCTCCTATCTTGTCCAAGGGTATTTCTGGCACTGTTCTCTGGGATCCTACCTGGGAACGAGGTTTTGCTATCTCTGGTACTTGTTTGGCTACATGTTTCCATAGCTCTGGCCTAACCTTGAGTAGTTCTTCTAAAGTGAGATTGCACTGCACCTTAGTGTTCTTCACTACCTCCGTGTTCCTAGGTATGACTGAATCTTCGTTTCTTACCATGACTGTGGGTGCTCTCATACAAGTGGACTTTCCTTCCCATGGGGCTGTGAAATGGGGTAGTTCCTGTAAAGAATTAGACTCGAAGTCTAATCTCTTTTGAGATTGGGCACTCTCCTGCTCTCCATAAATGGAAGGAAGGTCTTGTGGGAATTGATCGTGTGTGGCATCCACAAGTTCAATGGGAGGAGGAACTTCACTGTCTTTAGCCCATTTCTCTTCTTGAATCTCTCGCAAGAATTCTGGTGTGTATCGATTCATAGAAGAAGAGGTGTCTGGTTCAGTGGAGTTAGGCACATAAGCTTCCTTGGGAGGATTGCTTATTCTATCACTTGCCTTCTCCTTAGCCTGGGAGTTGGCTCCTTTTCCAGACTTTGCAATTAACATCTCCAATCTGTCTAACAGACCATCAAAATGCAATGGTGTTCTAGTGGAGCTAGAGCAAGTGAAAAGGCGACTGGTCTCAAACATGGCTTGAGCCAATTCCACCATCTTGGCACACAACTTAGTTCGTTCAAGCTCTAGGTCAGCTCTAGGGTAACATCTTTCATGATCCGTTACATTTGGTCCTTCCCGGATCCTGGCCTGATATGCTCTGAGCATCATATCTATGTCTTCGGGCGTGGGATATGCTAAAACTGATCCTACTTGGGGTGGTGGGTGGGTTATGTGTGGTGGATTAGATGGTTGAGGAATGGAGGGTGAAGGGGATGGTAGTGGTGGGGATGTGTGAGAGTGCGTTTGAGATGTGATTTCTATGATTTTGGCTTTGGTTTCCCGTAGGCTCTCCTCAAGTTCGCTCATCTTTTTTGCCCATTGCCTTTTCATACGTTCATGGCTATCTCTCCAAGCTCTTGTTCTCTTCTTATTCTGACTCTCAGTCTCGCTAACCTCCGCATTCTTTTCCTGGCCTAAGTCTTGGTTTTGTTGCAACGCTTGAGCTATAGTGACCACTTGGATTGGCGCGGTGGACGTGACGCTTCCTGTAGAGTCTACTACTAACCCAATAACATTGATAGGAGTAATTTTTGGCATATTATTGGGATTCTTTGGGCAATCTCATAAGAGATGCTCTTTTCCACAATCTGTACAAAAGCCTTGGATTGCCACTGACTGGGGTTGTGTAGGTGGAGGTAAGGGGCAATCACGAATGAGGTGATCTCCCTGACATCTGTAGCATGGTCCTCTAGGGAATGGGGGTCTTACTTGCCTAGGTTGAGGTCTAGTGTTGGGATTTGTGTACATGAGATTTGCATATTCTGGCTCCCAACTAGGTTCACTTGGCTCTTCACTATAGTAGGACTCACCATGTTCAGAAGATTGCATGTAGTAGGCCTGGGGGCTATCTATATGTGTAGAATCAAGGCTATGGTCGCTCGGGTCACTTTCTGACAGCAATGGCATTACTGGCACTATGGCTCTATTCAGGTTCTCTTCTGCAGCTGCGTACTTTACAGGAATTACATTAGCTGGGGCAGGGGGTTGTTGTGCTAACATAGGCTGAGGCTTTTGTTGGTTTTGGTATTGTGGGTGGTAGGTTTGTTGAGGCCTAGCATACTGCTGCAGTGGGTACTGGTTTTGGTACCTGCCCTGTTGAGGGTATGGTTGTGGGTACGTCTGCCTAACTGCTTGCTTATTGTAGGGGCAATCTTGCGCAGTGTGATTGGTGTACCTCCGTTCTATGGTGCAGTATTGACTACTGGGATTCACTTGGGGTTGAGCCATGATGGGACATACGTTCACCATATGGTCACCTCCGCAAGTGTAACATCTTTTCACAGGGGCAAATCTTGGCATGCTTGCTAGAGACACCTAATTTCAGAGCTACCTTTTCTGCTAGATCCTCAATTGATGTGGATTGTGAGGAAATGAGGCTACTAGAACTATTTGAATCTTTATAGATTTTTGAGAGCTCTAATTCCTCCCCTAGGTTATCCTCAATGTCGATGCACATGTGTACACACTCTTCTATGGTCCTAGGGTCTTTCAAGTACACATATGACCTCAGTTTGGTACTTAACAATCCATCCAAGAATAAAGCCACTTGTTTGGCTGGTGTGGGTAACTCAGGCATAGGGCATCTCTCCAGATATTGCCTAAATCTTCTTCCTGCAAGTCTCACGGTCTCTTGAGGGGTCTGCTTGAAGCTATGTATCAATGAGGAAGTATTATGCCTTATCCCATTCTTAGAGAATTCCATGATGAAAGCCTCCAAGAGTTGGTCTATGCTCCTAAACTGTCTCTCATTCAATGGTTGAAACCATGTAAGGGCTGTGTTCCTAAGGGTTAGACCAAAGGCATTATACTGCGTGAATAGGTCCTCAACTTGTTCAGCTCTCAAGACTTGCCTAAACTCAGCCACATGATCATATGGGTCTCCTATGCCATCGAAGTAGTTCTTCATGGACTTAACTAGCTGGGTAGGTCTCAAAGTCCTCGTGTGCTCTCTAGGTCTTGGTAGAGGGAATTCATCCACATTCCTTTGGATCCTTGGAGCTCTAAGTACCTCAGGTTCCCCTCTATTTGTTTTCGTTCTCGTTCTTTCTCTGCCCCCTGGGTTGGCAAAGCTTACCTCAGGTCTATCTCTACTTCTGTCTCTCTGAGCTTCATGAGCTTGGGATGTTCCAGCTCCTGGGTGACCAAAGGACACATTAGACCTAGGTTGGGGGAAAATAAATTCACCTTTCCAAGTGTAAGCATGCCTATCATGTTCTGTAACCACAAAGATCCGTTCTGATGCATTGTCTAGGTAAGTCACTTTGCCTGGGCTATCCGGGTCCTTGAACTCATATATCATGATTGTTCCTACCTCATTTGGCTGATCAGATTCATACCTCCAAAAGGCTTCATCAGTCTCTTGGTTCAGGAGCAGATCTATTCTCTTATTGTCCTGGGGAACCCACTCGGGATTAAGGATTCTAGTAAGAACAGATTTTCCTCGAGGGGTCCTCGACTCTCCTCCTATGTTCCCTTGCTCTAAGTCACCTATGTCTGTCTCAGGGATCACATTCCCGAATTCATCTGTCCTGTCTGGGTGACTAGTGACTCCATATATGGTTCCTTCTTTGTCCAAGTATGCTCCATTTTCAAACTTGACTGCTGGGTGTTCCAGTCCAATGGATTGATCTGGGTTTTTGATCTGTACCACAGGCCTTCCTAGGCCATCCTCATAGATGCTAGCACCTAATCGGTTGGTCCTAAGGTATTCCAGCTGTGTCTTGTAGGGGCCTTCCACCCTATACAAATATGGCACACCTGAACTCCCCGTAGGTCTCTCCATACCTTGAGACATCTCTGATTCACTAGTCTCAGAGCTAGGGTAATGTGAAAAGTGGCTCAGCTGCTGGGCCCAAGACCTAGCAGTGTGATTGACACTAGCCTCTGAAGACCTAAGACTTTGTCTATCTCTCCCTAGATGTCGTCCTGATCTAAGGTTCATATGCCCTTTGTACGTTGCTGATTTCTTTGGTACCAATCACTTGCTCCTTTTAAGTTCCTTTGGATGTGTTTTCTTGTTTTTAATTAAGCATCGTCAGGAGCAATTTAGTGTGTCGTACTTGATGTTTTGCGTCCGCTTAGTTTAAGTTCTTTTCCTTTAAGTTATCCCTTGACTGCAATTTAGACTATTCTTGGACTTGAGAAGTTAAAGACTCTTAGAACTTGAGTATTCCTATCGTACCTCTATTCAAACAAGACAACTACTCGCACTTAGCCTATGCTAAGAATGGACTGAGGGGGTTAAGAGATGTTCCAACCTCAAGACGCTCCTCCTTGCTATGCTTCTCTGCCCAGGAAGCAAGTTCCCAAGCCTGCACACAATGGCACTCGCTTTGATTTCTCCAAGAGCTCTCGATAATCCTGTAAAAAATTCCCAAGTTTAGCTCCAACAAGGATGCATCAAATGCCAACACACAAGGAAGAGGTCGAGGTAGAAGTAGAGGAAGAGGCCGAAGCTCCTACAATTCTCATAAAGGTATAACATGCTATCATTGTGGTAAAGTAGGACACTATGCTAGTGATTGTTGGCTGAAGAATGGAAGACCAAATGGAGGCAATCAAAGGAACCAAAGCAACTATGCAAGAACCTCAAGTGAAGGAAGCAAGGACACACTACTTGCAATGAGACATGAGTATAGAAGCTCTTGTGAAGATGACAAAAAATGGTACATTGATTCAGGTTGTAGTAACCATATGTCATGCCAAGGAAGTTTGTTCACTAATCTACAGGTACCAAGTGGAAAAGGATGTGTTGAAATAGGTGATGATACTCAACACATGATTGAACACATTGGAGATATAAGGCTTGGAGATACAAGCAGAGCAAAGGTACTATCTAATGTTCTTCATGTTCCTACAATTTCAAAGAACTTGATTTTAGTAGGACAAATGGTAGAGAAGGGTTATCATGTCATATTCAATGAGAATGGGTGCTTCATAAAGAATCCAAAAGAAGGCTTCAAGGTCATTGCTCGAGGTAGAAGAGAAGGAAGGATGTTCACTTTGGATGTCCAACATCCACATGGAAAGGTCATGTACATTCAATGTGGGAACAGGAAGATTTCAAAGCTGGAATTATGGCACAAAAGAATAGGACACATCAACATTCCAAAGCTGAAGGACATGAGCAAACAGGAAGTGGTAAGAGGTCTTCCAAAATTTAATAGCATTGGACTACATGAGTTATGTGAAGCTTGTCAACTAGGAAAGCAAACGAGGCAGCCATTCAAGAGGAGCAATTATGTGGCTCCAAATGTCTTGGACTTGATACATACGGATGTATGGGGACCAACCCAAGAGGCATCAATGGCTGGTAATAGATTTTTTATCACCTTCATTGATGATCACTCAAGAAAGGTATGGCTGTTTTGTATGAAGCAAAAATCAGAGGTGTTTTCTATATTCAAAAGATTCAAAGTTGAAGTTGAAAAGGAAACAGGAAGCTCTATCAAAACCTTAAGGTCCAATGGTGGAGGAGAATACTTCTCCAAAGAATTTTCAGATTTTCTACAAGAGAATGGGATCAAAAGGCAATTTACTTGTAGGTATACACCACAACAAAATGGTGTAGCTGAGAGGAAAAATAGGCAAATTGCTGAAATTGCAAGATGCATGCTCAACGAGATGAAGGTACCATTGTACTATTGGGCTGAAGCTACCACAACTGCCATTTACTTGATGAATAGGTGCACAACATTGGGAATACATCACTTGACTCCAGAAGAGGTATATTTCGGTAAGAAACCTGATCTTACACACCTCAAAGTGTTTGGATGTGTTTGCTTTGTTCACATTCCACAAGAAGTTAGAACAAAGATGGAACCAAGATCAAAAAAATGCATTTTCATCGGCTACTCGACGGAGCAAAAAGGATACAAGTGTTACAACCCTAGAACAAAGGAATTAAGAGTCTCGTGAGATGTGGTCTTTGATGAACTAAGACCATGGTATGAAGATAAAGGAAAGGAAAAGATTCTTGAAGAAGATTGTGATGATTATGCAGGAACAAATCAAAGAGAAGTTCAACAATCAAGCACAAAGGATTCAGGTCCAGAGGCATCTACATCAAATGAAGAATGTTCAACATGGAGGGGGAGTCATTCTTTGTCTCCAAATTCAGCTCATAGTAGAGCCAAAGAGGCAAGTGCTACTCCAAACAGTGAGGTAGATGCAAGTGAAGAAGAATATGAAGAGGTAATCACTCCGATGGTAAAGCTAAATAGGTTAAAGAAGCAACTCTCTAAAGGCAATGAAAGAAGATCTTCAAGGACAAGGTATCCAACTCAAGGTTGAGTTATGATAGTTTTATGGTGACACATTTTGCATACATGATGCAGTTTATCAAAGACAAAGAGCCTGAGACATATGAAGAAGCTTGCACACAAAATGAATGGAAGCAAGCTATGAAAGAGGAGATCAAAGCTCTCAAAGATAATCACACATGGGAGCTAGTGCCAAAGAAAGAAGGTATGAAGATTGTTCCAAACAAATGGGTGTTTAAAGTAAAGAGGAATGCTGATGGTTCACTAGCTAGATATAAAGCTAGATTAGTTGCCAAAGGATTTAAACAAACACAAGGCATAGATTATGATGAAGTTTTCAGCCCCGTTACAAAGATGGGAACTATCAGAACCTTAATAGCAATTGGTGCTTCAAGGAGATGGTCATTATATCAACTCGACATAAAAAATGCCTTTCTCAATGGAGAACTACAAGAAGAGGTATGCATGAGTCAACCGGTTGGATTTGAAGATGAAAACCATCCAGATTTTGTTTGCAGGTTGAAGAAGGAACTTTATGGCTTGAAGCAAGCACCAAGAGCATGGAATCAGAGATTGGTAGACTATCTAACT
This sequence comes from Ceratopteris richardii, assembly GCA_020310875.1. Taxonomy (NCBI): domain Eukaryota; kingdom Viridiplantae; phylum Streptophyta; class Polypodiopsida; order Polypodiales; family Pteridaceae; genus Ceratopteris; species Ceratopteris richardii. The sequence continues at coordinate 69,601,122 of CM035414.1, read as the reverse complement.
AAGTGTGGATACAACCCAAGTAGTGCAGATCCTTCATTGTACATGAAGAAGGAAGAAAATAGAGAGGTATATATTTGCATATACGTCGATGAACTCATCATAACAGGAAATGATGTTACAGGGATTAAAGATATCAAAACGAAGCTTGGTAAGGAGTTTAAAATTTCAGATCTTGGAGAGCTGAAATATTTTTTAGGAATTGAAGTTGTTTATGGAAAGAGTGGCATCTACTTGATGCAAAAGAAGTACTTGTTGGATGTTCTTTTCAGATTTGGAATGAGTGAATGCAAACCACTCACTCAATCCATGGAAACAAATACAAAGATTTGTTCAAATGCTGGAGAACCATTGGAAGATGTAACAACATACAGAAGCATTGTAGGATCATTGATCTATGCAAACATTACATGACCTGATTTGTCTTATGTTATTGGTGTACTTTCTCAGTTTATGCAAGCCCCGACAAGTGAACACTTAAATTCAGCCAAGAGAGTGTTGAGATACATAAAGCATACAATTAATCATGCTTTGTTTTACAAGTTTGATGAAGAACTATAGGTCAAAGGCTTTAGTGATGCTGATTGGGCAGGTTCAAAGGAAGATAGAAGATCAACCTCATGTTATGTGTTCATGATAGGAAGCAAACCTATCACGTGGAGCTCAAAGAAACAACCTACTGTTGCACTTTCATCTATGGAGGCTGAATATAGAGGATTAGCGTTTGCCACATGTGAAGCAATGTGGATTAAAAAGCTTTTGGCTGATCTTGGAGTGCAAGTTGGAACCATCCCTATATACAGTGATAACATGTCAAGTATTTACTTGGCAAGCAATCCTATGTTTCATGCAAGGAGCAAGCACATAGAGGTCCACTACCATTATGTAAGGGAGAAGGTGCTGAGCAAAGATGTGGAGATAAAGTTCGTCAGAACCAAAGAGCAGGTTGCAGATATGTTTACAAAGTTCTTGGATGCTTTTAAACTCAAAGGTTTCAAAGACGTGATAAATTTGAAGGACATGGTTGAAGATAACTCCCAAATGAGCTTGAGAGGGAGTGTTGAAGATAAATGTACAAGCTCATTTTCATATGAGCCATGCTTGGATAAATTTAGCAAATATAAAGATAAAGGAAAAGTGGAGGAAAAAAGGAAAAAATAATAAAAGAAAAAGTCTAGTCAAAATTCATGATGAGTAAGAGATACAATATCTTGCCTTGTAGTTAGTAGCATGTAGTGGAAAAAGTGGTGAGTTAAGAAGGAGGCACAAACTTCTTCACATGCTCATTGGTTATAAAAGTGAAGTGGGAGCACATTCAAAATAAGGAGAGAAAGAGGCAAGAGCTCCCAATAGTCAGATCTGGCCAATTTGTCATTTTGGCTTTCCTTAGACTCCTTCCAGCCGCACGTCAGTTTGTACACAGCTCTGTTGCAGAGCTCATATCTCAGTGCATATATAACCATTTTGTGCGTTTAAACATTCATTGGAAAGCTTATCTTGTGTACTTTCTGCATATCATATATCTCTTTGAAAGCTTATGTACTTTGTGAGATATCAGTGAAAGAGTGAAGTCTAGTTTTTTAGTATACCTGTGTAGATAGGTAGTCTATTTTGGTCGGTTAAGTTTCCCAACCGAAACATATCCAAATTGCATGATTTTTGTCTTGTTGGAAAGCTCGTGGCATCTACTTTCACTGTATCAAATATCTCATTGAGATCATTTATATTCTGTGAGATATATGTTGTCACTCCAGCACAATGGTGAGTACCAACATGAGGAGATCCACCTCATAATTGTCAATCCGTGGAGACGTGAGGACTAGTATGAAGACTATGAGCAAGTGAAGGCACAAGTGTGTGAGTGAGAAGCACACAAACATGCACACACATACACACACACACGCGCACACAAGGCAAGAACAAGGAGAGGAACAATGGAGTTCTTTGCATTAGTCAAAAAGTCTCTTACATAAGCTCAATTCACAAACAATCTACCCCCAAAAATGAGCTTTCTAGCTCTTTTTATAGTTTTCTCACTAGCTTTGGCCTTGTCCAGACCTAGTGTCCGGCGTAGTTAAAAATAAGGTTCTAGAGCCTATTTGAGGGCTCAAACAGAGTCTAAAAATTATGAAAATTGGTATGTAGCTAATTCTAATACTCCTCAAGCTCGAGGACTCCTCGGCTTGAACAAACTGGAGTCTATTCTACCAAAAACGGAATTTACAATGTTTGTGTAGTGATTAAAATCACTTGAGTTGTGAATGGTCCATGGAAAAAATGATTAGGCCTTGTTGCCGTATTGTGCATGACCGCTCTGTTGTGCTGGTATGCTCTTTATCTGACTTGTATGCCAACACTCCCCCCTTCCTAGTGTCTGTCGCCCCTGACAGACCTCTGTTCTATAGGGTGGTTGATATAGTATTGGATGACATTGGTGGCTAATTCATGTTCTCCTATCCTTAAGCCTCTTGCGAGGTCAGCTTCCAATGCATCCGAATTTATTGCACCGGGGACCTCTGGTTGCGATGTGGTGTAGTACTCGGAGTACATGGCTTGTTCACAAGCAAAGAGATGGAGCAGGTGTGTTGGCTTCGGTGTGAAGACCTCCGAGTGATACTCCCAGAAACCTGATCTAAACATTTCTTCGAATGTTTGTTTATAACATGCAGGGAGGTATTTGATGCGTGCATGCCAGGCGTAAGCCACACGAATACTGGGGGTGGTGCTCATGTCATACACCAAATCATAATTTCCGTTGGTAAACCCCGGTAGACGTACCTGTGGTGCTGCTGCATTTCTAAAGGTTTTCAGTACTACCTGCATCATATCTAAAATCTTAAGCATCATTTGGGTCGCCACATCTGGCATGGGCTTCAGTCAAGGCATCCAATGTCGAATTGTGGCCATCATGTACGCTATTGATGGTGGTCCCTACGGCGGTGCTATGTATGGGTAGTTTAGCCATTCCTTGCATTGTGCATTGTTCTGAACTTTAATGTTGAATGCTTTCCAAGACCTTCGCCGTGGAACTGGACCGTAGCATGGATTGTATAGGAGATGTAAAGGCGCATTGTTCCATGTCCGCAGCATTTTAGGATATGTCTCAAGAAGTTTCTGCCGCCATGTTGGTTGACAAATTTTGCCTTTTTGCATGTCTGGAGGAAGGTCTTCCGGTTGAAACTGGGTAGCGAAGGTAGGAATCTTGCCTGTGACTCTCTGTATTTCTGCGTTATAATCTGCCAAAATGATATAGTACGGCCTGTATTGGAGTTCTGATTAGAGGATAAGGCGTCTAGATGACAAGTTCTTGAAGTAATTGGATTGTAATACAGTGTCTTCTATGACCCTCATGGCCTGATTTTGCACGATTGTTCGCTCTTCATGTGAACTCCCAATTTCCTCCACTTGTCGTAGCCAAGGGGGTCGTGGTGCTTCGAACGTATCCTGACCTTCTTCTGTTTGTTGACCTCCTGGGAATGGTTGTGGGTCATATTCTTCTTCAAACGTTTGTTCCACCGGAATTTGTACTGTTTCCTCATCGGTGGGAGCCTCAGGTGGGGAAGGTGGTCTCTCATATTGTAGTAGACGTGCTTGCAATTTTGTGACCTGTTTCTGGAGATCTTTTAAGGCCTCTGAGTCTGTGAGAAGTGAAGCCGCAGAGGAGGTGGTTTAAGAGGCAGCTGTTGTTTCTTTTTGGTGTTTCTGCTTCAGTTGACCCAGTTCCTCTGATAACTGGTCATGGGCTTCAAGTAGGGTGGCATAGTCTTCCAAGATTATCTTGATATTATCGGGGGTCACAGCTTGAAACTTTGAGGGACTGATGGGTGCCCCAGGTGTGTTTTCGATAGCTGCTTCTAGGTTTTCCTGATTCTGTAATTGCAGGCGTCGATTCTCTTCATGAGCGGCTGCAAGATGTCGTTTGAGTAGGGCCATATTTCGTTGAAGCTTTGAATTGCGTTCTAGCTGTGTCCGTAGATGACCTTCTACCACTTGCATTGCTTCCTGGTCTGTGTTCTGTAATTGTACCTCCAATATGCTATGAGCCTCTTGTAGAGTTTGGAATTGTGTAAGGACGCGAGCATTCTCCTCTTCTAGTGTAGCAAGACGATGTTGTAGTACCTCCGAGTGCTCTTGTAGTCGTGCCTTATGTTGTTGGAGCTGATTGTACTCTGTCCTTAATTGTGATATACATGCGAGCATAGTGTCCAATGCATTGCCTATGGATGAGGGTGTGGTGTGTACAATGGAAGATGCATGGGAAGGGAATTGGGGAAGGGGAAGAGTGAATGATGTGTCTATTGAAGACGTGTGTGTGGGTGAAATTGGTGGAGGGGGAATGGGAGGAGGTGGAAGTGTGGGGGAGGTGCTGTGGGTGGTGAAATGTCCATGCTTTCAGGAGTGGAAGCAAGTTTGGTGTCTACCATATACATTGGAATGGTAGGTGGTGTGTGTGTGAAAGTGGTGAATAAGTGAGAAGAGGGTGGGGGAACTGAAAATAGAGGAAATGATTGAGACCGGGGTTGAAATGTTCTTGAAAGAAAGGTGTGGAGGGGTTGGAGAATTGGAGGGATGGGGTTTGGGAGGTGAGATGCTAAAGGCAGGGAGGCCATAAAAGGTGGCGTGGTAGCAGGGAATCCCAAGAATATGGATCTAGAATCGGGATGGCCTATGGCTGAGGGCATGGGGGATGGATGTCCTAGGGCAGGCTCTATGAGCGATTCGGTGGATTGTGTAGTGATGGTGGTAGCTTCATAGATTGGGTTTTCACAGGTGGAGAATAGGGTTGAACTAGAGGTGGGAGTACGGAAGATGAAGGTTTGTTCGGTGGGTTGAGTGGTCGAGGTGATCTCCACGGCTTCTGCTCTAGGATGCGATGGTGGGGGTGCGGGTGATAGTGGCTCGGTTGATTCATCATGGGTGACTGAGTGCTCTTGGCCAGAAGTTAGAGCTACTTGGGAGGTTGTCTTAATGGGTTCTGATGTAATAATAGGCCCTTCTGCTCTCGTAACGGGGATCTGGATGTTTTTGCCTGACCGCGGTCATGTTTGGAATCTTCATGGATCATATTGAACTGGAGACCTCCGAATCGCGGTTCGAACTGCTTCTACTACCCCATAGGTTTCTGCCATCAATAAGAGACCTTCACTGTATTCTGAGTCAACTCCTGCTTCTTCCAAAAGCTGAGCCATGAGCACCCTACTACTCTATTCGGTGAGCAGCTGTTGCGACCTTACTCGTTCCATTATTTGGTATAGCCTCCGGAGTTCTGCTGTATAAGCTGGGGCTTCAGTTGTTTCCTCTTCTTCTGCTTCTGAATGTTCCTGTTGTTGCGACAAAGTTCTTTGTTGTTCCTCATCCCAATGTACATGGCGGCCTTCTGTGGATTTCCTTCTTCTTTGGGAAGAGGTGCCCTGTTCTTCTACATCTGAATAGAACTCCACATCAGAGAATTGTGTATTTTGCAAGAATGATTCGAAGTCGAAATTGCCCATCCCTTCAGTGCCCCTAGTTGCTTGAAATTCGAATTCAGGAGGGACAGGAGGAGCGGAGGGGGCAGCTTGTGTTGTAGCTTCAGATCCAGACCTGGGTATTCTAATGGTAAAGGGAGGTACCGTGGTCTCTCCTCGTGGCGATACTTCAGGAGTAGTCAGAACTTCACGTGTCTGGACACAAGGGATCGAACCCCTCATGCGCTTGGATTGATGTGTGGATGTCTTGAGCCTCTTAAACATTTGTAATTGTGCCCAAGTTAAAGCATGTTCAATGGGTACATCATATGCTAAGCATCTGTATATAATGCACGTGATTGCACAACAGCCATTCACCACTAGTTTCCTAGATGACCTTTTATTTGCTTCATACAACTGCTCCACAATCCATACAGGAAGCTTAATTGGTAACGCACCTGTCTCCGCCAAGTAAAGAGCGAACCAAATTCTTTTGTGCGGTTGTGTGAAGCGGTCTTGACCGGGGAAAGCAAAATGTTGCATGCACATACGGAGAGGGATGGACACGTTTGGTGTGAGTGCTGCCATATCTTTAAGCTTCAGTAGTTTCATATCCTTCATGTTAGTAGGAATGAGAGCATCCTTCTCAGAAGGTACATGTGTACCGTGCATATTCAAAGCAGCACTCACCAATTCCAGTGTAAGTTCAAACCTTTTCAACTCATTGTTGCCCAGCAAAGAAGGAAGTACGAATGTTCCTGCTTTGTCCTTTTCTTCGTTAGCTTGTAATGTGGAGACCAAATAATAGCATCGGAGGAGATCCGGTTTAGGTAGTGGTGCTTCAAAGTATTCGGCTAGCCCTACACGTTGTCATATGGTCTGGAGATCTTCTGTGTTCTGTAGAGTCTCAAACTCCTTGGAGAAAAATTGGAATCGGACCCATGATCTGTCATACTCGCACTTAGACTCCCATATATACTTGGCCTCTCCTAATGGACCTGGCATGCCATTGAACCAATGAGAATTGGCATGGACTCTCTCTGTGATCCCTATGGGAGGATCCGATATCGGGATCTGCTGAAGGTGTTGCAGCTCCACAGGTCGTTCAGTTGGTGGCACATCAACAGGTAGACTATCCACATCAATTCCTGCAGTACTTACTCCTGCCTGTGAGCTCGGACCTGCTGCTTCTGCCATGAGAGTGCTTGTAGTTGTTGATGCTTATCTGCTAGAAGAAGAGAGAGGCACATTAGCATTGCATAGGAAACAGGATGTTATGGTGTTCCCTCCACAATACCAACATGACATTCCGAGTGGTTAGAGGTTAGTGGGTGAAGTGTTCATGATGTGTGTACATGTGGGTTAGTAGGTTAGGGTTCACTCTAGATGCATACTTTGGATGTGCAATGTTCTCAGAATGCACCTACATCACAGGGGAAGGATTTACAGAGGTGGTTCAGGGGGTTTGATATGGGGTTTAGGTCTCCAAACTTTGATGCTAGAATCATTGCTTTTATTGGCGATGATGTGTGAAGGTTTGCGTACTGGAGTGTGTTGGGTTTGGGACCTTTTGGGCACCCATTTCCAAACATTCCGAGGTGTGACCGAGAATGTGGTGGTGTGGAGTGTAGATGTTTGCCTTTGGATGGGAGCCAATAGGACTCGTGAGTGTTGGTTTGATCTTGTGATTGGAGGTGAAGTTATTTGAGCTAGTAAGCAGGTCTTGGGCACCCATATTTGTCTAGCTTTTGGGATCGCCTTCATTGACTGCTTTGGAACCCAAATAGAAATGGTTTGTCTAGATTGATGCCTAGGGTACTCCTTCGCTGTAGTCCTCGACACTGTAGCTTGCTTGATGCTTCTTTGGAATCCTGTCTCCAAAGCCGAGGGTTGTTCACCTTTGCGTATCCAGATCTGCTTCATGCCATGGGGTATTCTGTATTGTTTCGGTTGGTGTTCCTTCTTCTTGGTCCTCGGGCTCCTCTGTATCGTGTATTTTTCGACTTGCTTTCCTCGAATTCTCTTTGGAAAAGAAGGGAACTCCTCGTTGACTTCTGTACCCTCATCATGAGTGGCAATCCTTTGCACCATAGAACTTTGGTCAAGAGTAGCATGGTTCATTTTAGGTGGACTCCTGGAAGGACCAGGATTCGGTGCCTCTTCTAGCGGCCTATGTGCTTGATTTTCTAATTCAATCGTTATGTGGTTTTGGCCTACCCATGCCTGAAGAAGTCCACTTCTTAGGTTGAGGCTGACTGCATGATCATAGATCCAGTCTTGGCCCAAGACAAGAGGTTTGGTAAGATCCTCGTCTTCACACACTAGCACTTTGACTGCCATTAGCACCTCTTGAATGTAGAGGGGAAGTTCCACCTCACCAATGCAAGGGGTTTCCACACCTCCCAATCCTATGAGATATGCCTCTATAGGATTGATTTGTAATTGCAGCTCTTGGCAGTAAGAAAGTCGAACTGCACTAGTGGCTGCCCCTGAGTCAATTAAAGCTCTCACTGTCCTTACACTCTCTCCTTGTCCTACTTCTAAGGTTACAAAAGGCCGTCGGTCGATTATTCTATGGGAATGTCCACCTGAAGCCTCGCACATGGCCATGGGATAGCCTAGAGATTCTTGAGTGACAGGCATAGGCTGGTCTCTACCTTGTCTCCTCAATTTCATTCGTCAGATGCGTTCTAAAGCTTCTGCCTGTGCTTCTTCTCGAATTCGTTTCTCTTCTTCTTTACGTTTCTTGGCAGTGTTGAGTCGATTTAGCATCTCTTCAGTCAGGGGTTCTTGATATAACTTGACTCTGCATCCACTTATGTAACTTGGTAGAATATCACCCTCTAGAGTGGCTAGTTGAACTGCTCCACTTGTGGAGATCCTATTGATAATCATTGGTCCATAACCTCTCTTCTCTAACTTCCGTGCATGTTGCTTCAAGGTGTAGACTAGGACTAGGTCTCCTGCTTTCAAGCCCTTATCCTTGACGTGTGCATCGAAATATGCCTTTTGCCTCTTCTTGGCTGCATAAATTCCTGCTGCAGCCCTCAATCGTGTTTCACCTAATCGTTCAAGATCGAAGATTCTAGAGGACAACTCATGGCCTGTCCAATCATGCTCTTGTGCTACTTTCAAGGTTGGTATCAAAAAATCCAATGGTAGCACTGCATTCTGGCCGAAAACCATTTGAAAGGGTGTGGCTTGGAGTACCGTTTTATAGGCAACTCTGTATGCCCAAACAACATGGTGTAGCTGTTTGTCCCAATCAGAGCGTTTGTTATTCACTAATTTGGTTAGCACATTGCATAGAATCTTATTTGTGCTTTCGGCTTGTCCATTAGCTTGTGGGTGATAGGGGGCAGACTTCTTGTGTATCACCAAGAACTCTTGAAGAAGATTTTGAATGACTTCATTCAAGAAGTGAGTCCCTCTATCACTTACTAGCTCTATGGGTAGCCCGTATCGAGTGAACACATTCTCAAATAAGAATTTAGCGGTCGTTTGGGCATTATTCTTTGATGTGGCTTTCACTTCTACCCACTTGGTTAGATAATCCGTGGCCACAATGATATACTCAACATGTGAACCCTTAGCTGCGGGATTAATAGGACCAACAAAGTCTATTCCCCACTTAGAGAATGCACGTCCACCCATCATAGGTTTCAATGGCATCTCATATTTACGTATAGGATACTGAGTTTGTTGACACACATCACACCTCTTCACATAGGTATGTGCATCCATGTGAAGGGTTGGCCACCACAAGCCTGCAAATAGGATCGCTTTGATTACCCGATCTGGTCCAAAGTGTCCTCATGCTACACCTTGGTGAGCAGTCTTTAATATCTTCAGATACTCGCTCTCGTGGACACATAGTCTCAGGTAACCATCTTTACCACGCTTGTATAGGTTATCACCAATGAGTGAGTAATCCAGGGCTTCTTGTTCTAGACTTCTTTGTCTGGCCAATGTCATATCTTGAGGGAATGTTTTTGTCCTCAAGAATGCTACTAGTGGTTCACTCCAATCTGGCACTATGGATACCTTATAAAGAGTGGCATGTTCCACAGGTGGTTTAGTGTAGCAGATCGGGCATTCCTTGCACAGCTTATGGACATCAGCTTCCATAGTAGGCCAATGCACTCCGAGTCTCCTTAGTGTCTGTAGCGTTCGTTGCTTCGAGTAGTGTTGCTCTAATGCACCTACATGTGCTAATTGCAACCATTTAGCGTACTCATCCTCTTCCACAAAACAAGCCAATATCCTTTGATCTGTCTGTTTGTACATGCTTCCTGCCACGATATGGTACTTCTGGGCTTTTACTACTTCTCTACCTTGAGTGTTTATGACTGGGTGATTAGGCCCGTAGGTCAGTACTGGCACTAATGGCTTAGCCCACTGAGGTACAACTTCCAGATTAAACAAGTAAGCATCAGGAAGGTCATCTGATACTCCTTGTGGGGCTTCTCCCGATGTGAGCCTAGAGAGATGGTCTGCTCTCAAGTGAGTCTTCCCTTTCCTCACCACAACTTCAAAGTCGTATTCCGTTAGTAAGAGAAACCATCTTACTAATCTACCTGTATTGCATGGCTTGTTTACCAAGTATAACAGTGCTTGATGATCAGTAAAAAATTTAAACTTATTTGCAAGCAAATAGTGTCTAAACTTTTTAACTGCATATACCATGCCCAATCCTTCTCTTTTAGTGGTGGTATAGTTCCGTTCAACTGCATTTAACTGTCTACTAGCATAGGCAATTGGAAGATCCATATTACCTTCGCCCGTAGGTTGTGCGAGTACACATCCAATAGCATAATTGGATGCATCCACGTGAACATGAAACAGCTTATTCCAATCTGGTGTGGTCAAGATTGGTGCTGAACACAATCTTCTTTTGAGCTCATTGAAGGAGTCCTCACACTCATTAGTCCACTCGAAGTTAGTCAAAAGTCCATACAGAGGCTTTGCTATGATGGCATACATGTGTATAAAGTGTCAGTAATAGCCACAATGCCCCATGAAAGCTTGTACTTCCTTGACATTCTTTGGCCTAGGTAACTCGGCTATGGCTCTTACTTTCTCTTCATCGGTGGATATGCCATTCTTTGACACGATGTGTCCTAGAATCTTGCCTTGCCTGACCATGAAAACACACTTTTCTGGGTTCAGGCAGACTTGATACTCTCTACACTTGTCAAAGATGTGCCTGAGTTCTGGTATATGTGTCTGTCTAATGTTGGAATGAGCACAGAGATCATCAACATAGACTTCCAAATTCTTCCTCAAGAACTCTTTAAACATGTGGCACATCAGTCTCTGAAAGGTTGCAGGAGCATTGATAAGCCCGAATGGCATTACCCTAAAGGCAAATATGCCCCATTCTGTGGCAAAAGCTGTTTTATGCTGATCTTCTGGAGCTATGGCTACTTGATTGTAGCCCGAAAATCCATCAAGGAAGCTGTACACTTCCTTGCCTGCTACTCTTTCTAAGAGATGTTCTGTGATAGGAAGCGGATAGTTATCTCGAATTGTGGCTGCATTGACCTTTTTCAAGTTAATGCACACACGTAGCTTTCCATTCTTCTTGGGCACCACTACAATGGGGGATACCCACTCAGTGTGCTCAATTTCATAGATGAATCCAGCTTCTACCAGACGATCTATCTCTTCTTTGATCTTAGCAGCATAATTATCATTATATGTGTATGGCTTTTGCTTGGAGGGTTGGCATCTGAGGTCATGGGGATAGTGTGTGAGCATATGTCTGGGTCTACACCTTTCAAATCCTTGTAACTCCAAGCGAATACATCTCTGTATTCTCTTAGCAAGGCTATTAATGCATGCTCTTCTTCCTCTGTTAGGTCATGGCCTATGTACGTGCATCTCTCCTCTCCTTCTTCTAGGGCTACCACTATTTTCTTGGTGGTTTCTTTGTTATCATAGGCCTCTCCCGATTGCGCCTCACGTTTAGGCATTCTCACCATGACTCTTCTATCGTCTATCTCATACTTTTTAAAGTGTTCAGGGACCTCAAACAAAGATTCTTCCTCCTCAGGTGTGACTTCTCTCTTCTTTCTTTTCTTACCTTCATTCTTGGTAGTCACTTGTGTGGTTAACCTCACATCATTTATAAGTTCTCCATGTCTCTGAGGATAAGCTTCCACTTCGTAGAAGTATTCTTCATCTGATGCAAAAGGTGGGTCCATAATGATTGACTCAAGATCGGAGTCACTTGCATCTTCAAATGCATCAGGGCTAGGTTCGCATTCTTCTAAAACTGCATCTCCCATGATTGGCTCTATGGAGAAGACAGAAATGTCATAGCCATCCTCATCACAGTGGGGTGTCCATTGCTCTTCATTGATGGCTACATCCATAGTTGCTAGAATTTCTGCCCAGCCGTGAGGTTCAAATTCTTCGTCCGGAAATACTACAGGTGCATAGGCTGGGTCTTGAATTGATCTATGTGTTTCCTTCGCACCTACCTCTCTGGCTTTTTCCCTCTTCTCTTCTTCTACTGCTACTTTGCACATCCATAAGTGGGTATCTTCATGCATCCATGAGGATCCTGATCCTATGGAATGCACCGATTCCGTATCATCTTTGGCTCTATGGATGGGGTTCCATTGGATAGGAGGGACATCTCTATGAGAGTAGTCCTTGAGATTCACTTTGGTCGTAACACCTAAGTGTTGCAGGTACAAAGAATTGGTTCCCCAATCCTGTACCACTTGCAACTGTCGCATAAATGGTCTTCCCAAAATCATCTCATAGGCATGATTTTTGCTAAAGTCACATATGGCGAAGGTGTGCTCAAACTCAACACCACATGTAGTGAGAGTTATTCCTTCTAGCAGCCCTAAGGGTCTCTCTATGTGACCGTCAGCCATCTGCAATTTCATCCTCGTGGGCCTGAGTGCTGGCTTGCCCCAACGCTTCCATAGGGAAGTGGTGGCAATTGCAACTCCTGCACCTGAGTCTAGAATGGCCTTGGTGGTGTATCCTTGATGGGTGATAGGAAGATATGTGTTTCCCTCTTCGCCCTCACTCATGTCTCCTATCTTGTCCAAGGGTATTTCTGGCACTGTTCTCTGGGATCCTACCTGGGAACGAGGTTTTGCTATCTCTGGTACTTGTTTGGCTACATGTTTCCATAGCTCTGGCCTAACCTTGAGTAGTTCTTCTAAAGTGAGATTGCACTGCACCTTAGTGTTCTTCACTACCTCCGTGTTCCTAGGTATGACTGAATCTTCGTTTCTTACCATGACTGTGGGTGCTCTCATACAAGTGGACTTTCCTTCCCATGGGGCTGTGAAATGGGGTAGTTCCTGTAAAGAATTAGACTCGAAGTCTAATCTCTTTTGAGATTGGGCACTCTCCTGCTCTCCATAAATGGAAGGAAGGTCTTGTGGGAATTGATCGTGTGTGGCATCCACAAGTTCAATGGGAGGAGGAACTTCACTGTCTTTAGCCCATTTCTCTTCTTGAATCTCTCGCAAGAATTCTGGTGTGTATCGATTCATAGAAGAAGAGGTGTCTGGTTCAGTGGAGTTAGGCACATAAGCTTCCTTGGGAGGATTGCTTATTCTATCACTTGCCTTCTCCTTAGCCTGGGAGTTGGCTCCTTTTCCAGACTTTGCAATTAACATCTCCAATCTGTCTAACAGACCATCAAAATGCAATGGTGTTCTAGTGGAGCTAGAGCAAGTGAAAAGGCGACTGGTCTCAAACATGGCTTGAGCCAATTCCACCATCTTGGCACACAACTTAGTTCGTTCAAGCTCTAGGTCAGCTCTAGGGTAACATCTTTCATGATCCGTTACATTTGGTCCTTCCCGGATCCTGGCCTGATATGCTCTGAGCATCATATCTATGTCTTCGGGCGTGGGATATGCTAAAACTGATCCTACTTGGGGTGGTGGGTGGGTTATGTGTGGTGGATTAGATGGTTGAGGAATGGAGGGTGAAGGGGATGGTAGTGGTGGGGATGTGTGAGAGTGCGTTTGAGATGTGATTTCTATGATTTTGGCTTTGGTTTCCCGTAGGCTCTCCTCAAGTTCGCTCATCTTTTTTGCCCATTGCCTTTTCATACGTTCATGGCTATCTCTCCAAGCTCTTGTTCTCTTCTTATTCTGACTCTCAGTCTCGCTAACCTCCGCATTCTTTTCCTGGCCTAAGTCTTGGTTTTGTTGCAACGCTTGAGCTATAGTGACCACTTGGATTGGCGCGGTGGACGTGACGCTTCCTGTAGAGTCTACTACTAACCCAATAACATTGATAGGAGTAATTTTTGGCATATTATTGGGATTCTTTGGGCAATCTCATAAGAGATGCTCTTTTCCACAATCTGTACAAAAGCCTTGGATTGCCACTGACTGGGGTTGTGTAGGTGGAGGTAAGGGGCAATCACGAATGAGGTGATCTCCCTGACATCTGTAGCATGGTCCTCTAGGGAATGGGGGTCTTACTTGCCTAGGTTGAGGTCTAGTGTTGGGATTTGTGTACATGAGATTTGCATATTCTGGCTCCCAACTAGGTTCACTTGGCTCTTCACTGTAGTAGGACTCACCATGTTCAGAAGATTGCATGTAGTAGGCCTGGGGGCTATCTATATGTGTAGAATCAAGGCTATGGTCGCTCGGGTCACTTTCTGACAGCAATGGCATTACTGGCACTATGGCTCTATTCAGGTTCTCTTCTGCAGCTGCGTACTTTACAGGAATTACATTAGCTGGGGCAGGGGGTTGTTGTGCTAACATAGGCTGAGGCTTTTGTTGGTTTTGGTATTGTGGGTGGTAGGTTTGTTGAGGCCTAGCATACTGCTGCAGTGGGTACTGGTTTTGGTACCTGCCCTGTTGAGGGTATGGTTGTGGGTACGTCTGCCTAACTGCTTGCTTATTGTAGGGGCAATCTTGCGCAGTGTGATTGGTGTACCTCCGTTCTATGGTGCAGTATTGACTACTGGGATTCACTTGGGGTTGAGCCATGATGGGACATACGTTCACCATATGGTCACCTCCGCAAGTGTAACATCTTTTCACAGGGGCAAATCTTGGCATGCTTGCTAGAGACACCTAATTTCAGAGCTACCTTTTCTGCTAGATCCTCAATTGATGTGGATTGTGAGGAAATGAGGCTACTAGAACTATTTGAATCTTTATAGATTTTTGAGAGCTCTAATTCCTCCCCTAGGTTATCCTCAATGTCGATGCACATGTGTACACACTCTTCTATGGTCCTAGGGTCTTTCAAGTACACATATGACCTCAGTTTGGTACTTAACAATCCATCCAAGAATAAAGCCACTTGTTTGGCTGGTGTGGGTAACTCAGGCATAGGGCATCTCTCCAGATATTGCCTAAATCTTCTTCCTGCAAGTCTCACGGTCTCTTGAGGGGTCTGCTTGAAGCTATGTATCAATGAGGAAGTATTATGCCTTATCCCATTCTTAGAGAATTCCATGATGAAAGCCTCCAAGAGTTGGTCTATGCTCCTAAACTGTCTCTCATTCAATGGTTGAAACCATGTAAGGGCTGTGTTCCTAAGGGTTAGACCAAAGGCATTATACTGCGTGAATAGGTCCTCAACTTGTTCAGCTCTCAAGACTTGCCTAAACTCAGCCACATGATCATATGGGTCTCCTATGCCATCGAAGTAGTTCTTCATGGACTTAACTAGCTGGGTAGGTCTCAAAGTCCTCGTGTGCTCTCTAGGTCTTGGTAGAGGGAATTCATCCACATTCCTTTGGATCCTTGGAGCTCTAAGTACCTCAGGTTCCCCTCTATTTGTTTTTGTTCTCGTTCTTTCTCTGCCCCCTGGGTTGGCAAAGCTTACCTCAGGTCTATCTCTACTTCTGTCTCTCTGAGCTTCATGAGCTTGGGATGTTCCAGCTCCTGGGTGACCAAAGGACACATTAGACCTAGGTTGGGGGAAAATAAATTCACCTTTCCAAGTGTAAGCATGCCTATCATGTTCTGTAACCACAAAGATCCGTTCTGATGCATTGTCTAGGTAAGTCACTTTGCCTGGGCTATCCGGGTCCTTGAACTCATATATCATGATTGTTCCTACCTCATTTGGCTGATCAGATTCATACCTCCAAAAGGCTTCATCAGTCTCTTGGTTCAGGAGCAGATCTATTCTCTTATTGTCCTGGGGAACCCACTCGGGATTAAGGATTCTAGTAAGAACAGATTTTCCTCGAGGGGTCCTCGACTCTCCTCCTATGTTCCCTTGCTCTAAGTCACCTATGTCTGTCTCAGGGATCACATTCCCGAATTCATCTGTCCTGTCTGGGTGACTAGTGACTCCATATATGGTTCCTTCTTTGTCCAAGTATGCTCCATTTTCAAACTTGACTGCTGGGTGTTCCAGTCCAATGGATTGATCTGGGTTTTTGATCTGTACCACAGGCCTTCCTAGGCCATCCTCATAGATGCTAGCACCTAATCGGTTGGTCCTAAGGTATTCCAGCTGTGTCTTGTAGGGGCCTTCCACCCTATACAAATATGGCACACCTGAACTCCCCGTAGGTCTCTCCATACCTTGAGACATCTCTGATTCACTAGTCTCAGAGCTAGGGTAATGTGAAAAGTGGCTCAGCTGCTGGGCCCAAGACCTAGCAGTGTGATTGACACTAGCCTCTGAAGACCTAAGACTTTGTCTATCTCTCCCTAGATGTCGTCCTGATCTAAGGTTCATATGCCCTTTGTACGTTGCTGATTTCTTTGGTACCAATCACTTGCTCCTTTTAAGTTCCTTTGGATGTGTTTTCTTGTTTTTAATTAAGCATCGTCAGGAGCAATTTAGTGTGTCGTACTTGATGTTTTGCGTCCGCTTAGTTTAAGTTCTTTTCCTTTAAGTTATCCCTTGACTGCAATTTAGACTATTCTTGGACTTGAGAAGTTAAAGACTCTTAGAACTTGAGTATTCCTATCGTACCTCTATTCAAACAAGACAACTACTCGCACTTAGCCTATGCTAAGAATGGACTGAGGGGGTTAAGAGATGTTCCAACCTCAAGACGCTCCTCCTTGCTATGCTTCTCTGCCCAGGAAGCAAGTTCCCAAGCCTGCACACAATGGCACTCGCTTTGATTTCTCCAAGAGCTCTCGATAATCCTGTAAAAAATTCCCAAGTTTAGCTCCAACTTGATCCTTCAATTGACAGACAATTTATCACAGACACTTTTAATGACCCTTTTTTCCCCCTTTGCTATTGTGTCAAAAATTTTTTCCTCTAGAGCTCTCTTGGTGTACCTACCCCTCAGTAGGTCAACTTCAAAATACCCTATCTGAAAATCAATGCATTATTCTTATAAAAAATAGTTGAGGGCGTGTAGTATATGCCACGAGCTTTCTGACAAGCCCTAGAGCTCAAAAAACGGATTTCAAATGAAAAAGTTATGACTGTTCAGGGTTTAGGGGGTTAGAACAAACAAACAGACCCTTTCAGGGTTCTAGGGCATTTTTTCCAAGGCCTATTAAGTGTATGAGTGAGTGGGTATGTAAATATGCCCAACATTTAGCCTAAATTTCCAAAAAATTACCCCTTTATTTTTTTTGCCAAAAATGTCTGTCTATCGCGATAGACGGTGTCTGTCGCGATAGACACTAACTGTCACGTGGGGCTGTCTGTCGCGATAGACGGGGTCTATCGTTTGTCGTGGTTTTGGTATGTCGTGATAGACGGGATCTATCGTCTGTCGTGGTTTTGGTCTGTCGCGATAGACTGAGTTTATCATGGAATTTGGTCTGTCGCGATAGACCGGTGTTTGTCGCGATAGACGGGGTCTATCGTTTGTCGTGGTTTTGGTCTATCGCGATAGACTGAGTTTATCGTGGAATTTGGTCTATCGCGATAGACCGGTGTCTATCCCGATAGACGGGGTCTGTCGCGATAGACTGAGAAAATGCAAATTTTTTAGAAACTTCTAGTGATTTGGAGTGCTCTAATGGTGTAGGTTACCATGCCAAACATGCATTCAAAGAATATCAAGTTTTCCTGTCTGTCGCGATAGACAAAGGTAGTCGTCCCGGGACCTGTGCAGAGTCTGTCGTACCTGCACAAGCTGTTGGAGATGGTTGTACAGCTAGTTCCTGCAACAAAAGCTCAAAAAACACACAAAAACAGATCGCATGCAAGCTCTCTCTTGCTCTCTCTCACAATGAAATGAGGGAAATGAGGTGGGGAGTGGGATATGACCAAAAAACTGAAATTTTTGTGGAGATGGAGATGGAGGTGGGAGATGGTGGGGATGATGATGGTGATGATGGTGATGCAAAAATAAGAAAAATGAAGAAAAATAAGGAAAAGAAAGGATATTACCTATAACTCCAATGTCTCAACTCGACGTCTTACCATCACACGCTCGTCCTCGAAGCTCTCTCCCCGGCAACGGCGCCAAATTTGGTGTCACTCCAGCACAATGGTGAGTACCAACATGAGGAGATCCTCCTCATAATTGTCAATCCATGGAGACGTGAGGACTAGTATGAAGACTATGAGCAAGTGAAGGCACAAGTGCGTGAGTGAGAAGCACACAAACATGCACACACATACACACACACGCGCACACAAGGCAAGAACAAGGAGAGGAACAATGGATTTCTTTGCATTAGTCAAAAAGTCTCTTACATAAGCTCAATTCACAAACAATCTACCCCCAAAAATGAGCTTTCTAGCTCTTTTTATAGTTTTCTCACTAGCTTTGGCCTTGTCCAGACTTAGTGTCCGGCCTAGTTAAAAATTAGGTTCTAGAGCCTATTTGAGGGCTCAAACGGAGTCTAAAAATATGAAAATTGGTATGTAGCTAATTCTATTACTCCTCAAGCTCGAGGACTCCTCGGCTTGAACAAACTGGAGTCTATTCTACCAAAAACGGAATTTACAATGTTTGTGTAGTGATTAAAATCACTTGAGTTGTGAATGGTCCATGGAAAAAATGATTAGGCCTTGTTGCCGTATTGTGCATGACCGCTCTGTTGTGCTAGTATGCTCTTTATCAGACTTGTATGCCAACATATGTCATATAGTAAAGTCCAGTTTTACAGTGTACTTATGTGTGCAGGTGATCTATCTTGGCGAGTTGAGTTTCCTGATCAAAACTCATCCAAATTACTTGTTTTTTATCTTGTTGGAAAGCTATTTGTGTCTACTTTCTCTATACCAAATATCTTTCTCAAAGGATATATATTCTGAGAGTTATCAGTCCGAGAGTGAAGCTCAGTTCTTTGGCATAACTGTGTGGACAGGTAGTTCACCTTTGAGAGTTGTGTTTCCTAATCAAAACTTGTCCAAATTAAGTCATTTATAGCTTGTTAGAAAGCTCTCTTTGTCTACTTTGATTGAATAAAGTCTCAAGTTGAGTTTTGTATTGAGAGCAGCAAGCTATCTAAGGTACAGATGTTTGTCCAAGTGCTGGACATACTAGGGCTCACTACACACTTCTGTTGCGCATAGGAGAACTTATTCTCCACAATTAGGGCAATAGGCGTATATACAAGCCAGGGAAAAAAACCTCCTAAAGAGGGAAAAACCTGTCCTGGCGGTCCTAGTGTGTTCACACACATCACTACCTAAATATATAAACAAATCCCCCTTGGGAGTGATGCGGTGAACAAGGAGGTGGCACTCATGTATAAGGAAGTGCCAAGCTATGTGCAAATCACTCCACAAAAGGAATTAAGCCCAAAGCTTTGCGGAAAGCTTCAAACTTCTCCTTAGGCAGAGCCTTCGTGAAAAGGTCTGCAATGTTCTCCTACGTGGGCACATATGCCAAGCTGATCTCCCCAGCAGAGAACCTCTCCCTGACATAGTGATAATGCACCTCAATGTGCTTAGTGCGACCATGGAACACAGGGTTCCTCGCAACTGCCAATGCGCTCTAACTGTCAGTGAAGATGGTGGTGGCAGAAGACTGACCAACACCCAAATCAGCCATAAGGTGTCTGAGCCACACACACTCAACAGTCCCTGTGAAAGTTGCCCTATACTCAGTCTCACAACTGGAAGTGGCCACAATAGGCTGCTTCTTGCTCAACCAAGATATACATGAGCTACCAAGCATGAAGCAAAAGCCACTAGTGGACACACGAGTGTCATAGCAACCAACCCAATCAGGGTCAGAAAAAGTATGCAAATCTGGCGGTAGTGATCCCCCCTTGGGATAAAACAACCCAAGTAGCTGAGTACCACTCAAGTAGCGAAAGATGCGCTTAACCGCCTGCCAATGCTTCACTCCTGGGCAATGCTTAAACCTGCTCATCTATGAGACAGCAAACTCAATATCTGGCCGAGTAATGCATAAGTAAATCAAACATCCAACAGCCTGCTGATAGAGAACAGCATCAAATGCATCTCCAGCATCATGAAGACTCAATCGTAAACCTGTCTCCATAGGAGTGGCAATAGGCTTACAGTCTTCAAGACCAAAACGTTGCAATAATGTGTCAATATATTTCGTTTGACACAAAGCCATTCCACCATCAACTTGCATAAAATGAATGCCCAAATAGTGATGCAAATGCCCCAAATCAGACATCTCAAATGAGGCATGCAAATCAGCCTTGAAATCAACAATATGCTGCTCAATAGGACCAGTGAGCAGCATGTCGTCAACATAGACAACAATGATCAGAAGCACATCATTATCATGCTTAACATATAAGGTGCTTTCAGTTGGACTTTTCTCAAAACCATGTGCAACCAGATAGGCATGTATCTTCTCATACCAAGCACGTGGTGCTTGCTTTAAACCATATAATGCCTTTTTTAACCTGAACACCTGGTTTTCATGCCCTTTCTGCATAAAACCACGGGGCTGAAAAACATACACTTCTTCATGCAAGTCACCATTCAGAAATGTTGTTTTAATGTCCAACTAATGTACATTCCAACCATGATGGGCTTCAAGTGCACAAATACTCCGAACAGTAGTCATACGGCATGTAGGTGCAAAGGTCTCATCAAAATCAATGCCTCTTTCCTATGCATAACCCTTTGCAACAAGCCTAGCCTTATACCTATCAACTGTACCATCAGGTTTACGCTTCAACTTGTATACCCACTTAGTGCCAATGGCCTTCTTGCTAGGAGGCAAGTCACATAAAGACCATGTACCATTCTTCATTATAGCATCATATTCAGATTGCATAGCAGCCATCCAATTTTCTGAATTTTGTGCTTCATCAAAAGAAACATGCTCATTCTCATCACAGAGACTAGACGCAGCCATAGCATAGCAATCTGATGCAAAGGAGGCACTATGAGGGCCTGAACAAGTACGATATGACAAAGGTGCATCTAATTTGCTGTCACGCAAAGTCTGCACCAGCCATTTTGGCATAGTTTTTGCTTGCTCAATATCAGCTCTCTCATCAACAAGTGCATCATGTAAATCTGCATCAGAAACGAAATGATCTGCATCATCATATGAAACTTGCAGAGGCTGAGAAGTTGCCTCATTAGGACCAGCACTAGACTGTCCACCTGTAAAAAGAGGCATCAAAGTATCATACGTGTCTTTGGAGCTAACATATGTCTCCTTACTACATGAAAGCAATGGCTGAATAGCATGTTCCACAAAGACAACATCACGACTAACCAGAATGTGTTTAGTCTGTGGATGATACAGACGATAACCTTTACTTTCAGAACTGTACCCAACAAAAATACATTTTACTGCCTTATCATCCAATTTTCTGCGATGTTGTTCAGGCACTAGTGCATATGCCAAACAAGCAAAAACACGCAGATGAGCAAGAGATGGCTTGCGGTCATGAGTGATAGACTGCAGCGCTTTAGTGGGACACCTGTTCAGTACATATGCTGCACACATGACAGCCTCAAGCTAGAAACTATGAGGTAAAGCCTGACTCTTGACCATACACCTTGCCATCTCCATGAGTGACCTGTTCTTCCGTTCAGCAACTCCATTCTGTTGAGGTGTATACGGCACTGTACACTGGTGTTTTATCCCACGTTCATCCAGAAATGCATTAAAATTAGAAGACATATATTCCCCCCTCGATCAGAACGGAGGGTGCCCATTTTACATGCTGATAGATTTTCAGCCAAAACAAAAAACTGTTTGAAGCACATGAAAACTTCGGACTTTTCTTTGAGTGGATATACCCATGCATGCCTGGAAAAATCATCAATGAAAGTCACAAAGTAAAGGTAATTTCCAAGAGAGGGTGTCTGCATAGGACCACAGACATCACTATGTACAAGCTGCAATTTCTGTGTAGCTTGAACTGAACCATCTTTTGAAAAGGAGGAACGCTGCATTTTGCCAAAAATACAGCCTTCACAAACATGTTTCCAGGTGCCTCAAGTTTGGGCAAAGAGGAAACCATTTCAGATTTCTACAGGCGTAGCAAACTAGCAAAATTGAGATGACCAAAGCATGCATGCCAAAGCTTGCATCTGACATAGCTTGAGAATCATTTACTGCACATGCCAAATCATTTTCAGATCTTTCATAGTCTATGAGCTTATACAGCCCACGACATAAAATGCCAGAAGCAATAATCACATCGCCATTTGACAGATCATGAATTGTACACCTGTCATCAACAAATTTCACAACCAAGCCAATCTTGGCTAATGCAGAAACTGATAATAGGTTCTTTTTGATCCCTGGCACAAATAAAGCATTTGACAAAGTGAAAGAACTACCATCAACAGTAGTCAAAATGATCTTACCAACTCCCATAACAAGATAAGAGGAGTTGTTGGCGCATGTAACAGTATTCCCTATAGGGGTAGGCTCGAGTGAAGAGAAGAAACTGCGTTGCGAGGTAATGTGTTTGGTTGCCCCACTGTCAACATACCAAACATCTGAGTCTACTACAGACACGCACTGCTCATGAGAAGATGGGTCAAAACTGCAGACAGTAGTAAACACCCATTCTTCTTCCTGCACAAGATTTGCAGACTCTGTTTTTGGTGTAGAGGCCTCTGCAACAACCATTCCAGCCTCTTTCTTCTTTGCCTCTTTAGTAGCCAGTTTTGGACAGTTCTTTATGATATGATCATTCCCTTTACAGTACTTACAAAAAAATTTCTTCTTTTCTGATTTCTTCTCATCTTTATCTTCCTTCTTTGAATATGCAGAATTAGCAAATTTCTGCTTACTAGTTGAAGAGCTCCATTTTCCTTTGCCCTTCTGACTAGCCAGGAAAGCTTGATCTACAACTCGCATAATGGACCTGTTCTGCCTGGACTGATCTTCCTGCAACATAAAAGAGACTAACTCCTCAAATGATAAGGCATTCGGATTGCCTTTCATCATCAACCGCAGAGTAGAAGCAAAACTCTGATATGAATTAGGAAGACCATTCAGAATGGTCTGCATAAGTGAGCTATCTGGTATAACCTCATCAGCAGAAATCAACTGTTCCTTCAAGTCTTTGATCTTTGTTACGAAACTGTCCATAGAATCACCTTCATTCATGTGCTCACTCTCCAATTGTTTTCGGAGGTAAGCAACATGAGCCTCATTCCTAGCTTGATACAATGTGGTAAGTGTATCCCAAGCATCCTTAGCTGTTGTGCAAGAGCGAATATGAGGAATAATGGCACGTTTGACAAACAAAGCTATTAATGCATGTGCCTGGGCATCTTTGCCATCCCTGCAAATCTGCTATGCAGTGGGTGCAGCAGAAACAGCAGCACAAATAGGAATCTACGGAATATCATCTTCGACACCATCTTCATTAGCTCCAGCACCTGTATTTGTAGTACCTGTAGCCAGAGGTGTAACAGGACGTCTTTCAACACCCTGCACAATGTTCCATAATCCTTTTGCAACCAATACATGTCGCATCATATAAGCCCACAATGGGTAGTTGGTACAATCCAACTTATCCTCAACAGCCAACATACGGAATACATCACTACTTTCAGCCATGGTCGGTGACTAAAATACCTTGATGCAAAAAATTGACTGTATCTCAAAAAGTTGAACAAAACTGTCCAGATGAGTTCTGCTAGACTTGTAGCAGACTTTGAGACGCTTAAACTGGTGAACAAAAACTGGTATATACCTTTGGCACAAAAAGACAAAATAGCCTCCACAAGCGTTGCGATAGTGCGTTCGAAGGCCGAAACGAGCTTAGATCGCAATTTTGGAACCACATAGCAAAGCTGTTTTGATCTCTGAAACACCCTGAGTATGCTCACCAAATTTCGTGCGAATCTGAGACTGCAAACGGAGGAGTGTCGACGGCACCCTAGATGAAGCGACGAACTGCTCTGATACCAATTGTTGGAGTTAGACGTCTGCGGAAGCACGTGAACAGCACAAGGAAGAAGAAGAAGCTTGGAGCACAAACAAACAATACTGAATGTATTACTAGAGAATGTACAAAGATAAGTAGCCCATTAGGGCAATAGGCGTATATACAAGCCGGGGGGAAAAAACCTCCTAAAGAGGGAAAAAAGTGCCCCGACGGTCCTAGTGTGTTCACACACATCACTACCTAAATATATCAACATAACTTTTTGTTCTTCATGGGCACCAGTACAAGGGGGGACACCCATTGAGTATGCTCAATCTCATAGATAAATCTAGCTTCGATCAGTCTATGATCTTCTTCTTTTATTTGAGAAGCATAAGTGTCATTACATGTGTAGGGCTTCTGTTTAGTGGGCTTGGCATTAGCTATCATGGGGATTGTGTGAGAGCATATTTCTAGATCTACTCCCTTCAAGTCTCTATAGGTCCATGCAAACACGTCCCTATATTCCCTTAATAAAGCTACTAGCTCTACTTCTTCTTTTGCACTTATGTCTTCTCTTATGTACGTACATTGCTCTTCACTCCCTTCAATGGTTACAACAATTTCTTTGTTCTTTTCTTTATTATGATATGCTTCTCCTGTGATGGCATCTCTCTTAGACATTCGTAACAAAATTTTCCGGCCTTCAACTTCATATTTCTTGAAATTCTCCAGTACTTCAAACAATGATTCCTCCTCCTCTTGTTTCACTTCTTTTCTTTTCTTTTTCTTTTGACCACCTTCACTTCCATCCTTTGAATTTACAATTTTGATGCTTGTGAGAGGTTCTTCTTCTTTTTGTGTAACTAATCCTATGTCTTCTAGATAGTGCTCCTTTGAATTAAAGCAACTATCCATCACAATGGATTCTAGATCATCGTCATCCTCTTCTTCTTCTATGACACCACTAGAGTCACATTCTTCTAGCAAGGGTTCTGTTAGCTCAGGAAATGGTTGGTTTTTATGCACTAATATGTTTGTATTTGGCAGGGGAATTTGTTTGATTGCAGTACTTGAAGAATTGATCAAATGGTTGACGAGAGGTATTTACAACTACATGATAATTTCTTGGTCAGAGAGGAACGTTGTCAAGGTTTGGATTTCGGGCTATGGTAATTATGAGCATGTTTAGGATGTAATCACTTATTTTGAGCAGATCAAAGCTCACATGCAGCCTGTTAGAGAGAGGCATTCATCAATATCATTTGTTCAGCTTGCAAATGCGTGCCACCTAGAGCGAGTGGACTTTTCAGCTCATGGCTTTTATGCCCCCCTGATATTGGTTTTGATTGGGCAATGGGAAATAAGGGATGCTAGAAAAGGCATACAAGGTGTTTGACATGCTTCCACACCGGGATGCTCTTACATGGACATCAATGGTTGGAGCTTTTACACAAGCAAGTGCTGAATATGCTCAGTAGATTCTCAAGCTATATGAACAGATGGAGCTAGAGGGCACATAGCCCAACAATATAATGTACTTGTCTGTACTTAAACTATGTGCTCGCTTATCTGATTCATGGTATGTGCATAAAGTTCATCACAAGATAGCGGCAAACACAAAAAGGGAAAAAAGGCCACAAATCTTAAGGTAGAGAAGAAGAGAAGATGGTTTAAGAGGAAGAGTGAGCCGAGTACTTCAATGCTAAAAAGCATGGATGACATCGAGGAGGGAGTTGAGGCCATTGAGAGTGGATGTTGGAATGGCAGAACCCCAAACTGCAATATGGTGTGCTGTGGAGTAATGGGAAGCTACAGGAACAATATTGCGTATGCTCCTTGAACATGTTTTAACCAACGCTTTGCAAGTGGGTCGTTCACTTTGGTGCCATGCTGCACTTTGTGGAAATGCTTCTGCAGTTGAGGTCCTTGTAGAGGCTGGGGCAGATATTAAATTTTGGGTTTGCACAACAGATGGTGTTTCGTCCTTACATCTGGCTGCTAAATGTGGTTTCTTGTCAGTCATAAAAATGCCTGTAGAAAAAAGGATGTGATATGAATGCGATGACAAATGCCGTATCTATAAAAATGGCCTAATAGTTGTTGATCTCTTAGATTCTTATCCACCTCAAGTAACCATATGTGAACTTATGTGGATACCATCTTGGCTAGAAGAGACAAATTCAGTTGCCATCTGTTTTGGTGAATTAACAATAGATGAATTAGTGGTTGGATGGCCATCTGCAGTTAGTTGAGCACACACACCTCACATAAATGCTCTGTTAGTCCAAGCGCAGGAAAAAGAATTCATTTCGGTGGCCTTAGTTTCATAACAGCGGCCTGACATTTCTCTCTCGGTTTTGTTTTACTCACTGAGTGGAAATAGAAGAAGGAGGAGGTGTGTCTACCGAGTGGCCCTGCTACTTCCGTGAGCAGGTGTGGCGAACAAGAGAGTTGCTCAATACAAGGTGAAAAAGGGGGGCAACTACTGTTTTTATCTAGCCATGAAAAAGGGGGTATTGTCTGTAGTCAAGGGGATTCTTGGCATCTGTTTTTGGGGACTTGGGGGGCGGTGGTTTGGTACCCTCTGTCAGATTTGTCAGGAAGAGAAGTAAAGAGGAGGGTCATGCTCCTTCAATACACACGAGTGGAGGAGCAGCACACGGAGGCTCCTTTCGAGGAACAGCAGACCAGTTGGAGGTCTTTTTCAATATATAGACAAGAGGGTTCGCATTGTTTTCTTCTTCGTTTTTGTGCAGGAATAGGGGGTTGTGAGCGACTCTTCGCTCTGAACACTGGGAGCCGGGCATCGGTAAGCAGATCGTTTTTCTGAGAGGGGCAAGTATCATTGCGGTCCATGGTTGACTGAAGAATAGCCAACAGAACAGGAAGAAAGGGGGGGTTGTCTATGCTCTGCACATATCGCTCAAGAAGGCATCGACGAGGTGCAGCATCGAGGGAGGAAGGGGAGAACCTGTCTCAAAAGGGGGACTTTGCTTTGCTAGTGCTGGAGTCTTCTGTTTTTCTGCCACGGGAAAAAGGGGGAGATGGTCATCTGCTGGGTCAGATAAGTGATCAAGGCAGCGGAGAAGGAACGAAGTAGTACAAGGCGTGCTTGGGCAGAAGTGGCAGCAGAGGGTGCCATAGGTCAGTGAACTTGAACTGTTGAGGGTGTTTGTATGTTCAACTGTTTGTTTCTTGAAACTGCACATTGCTTCATTGGCGCTCAATGCTAAGTATCCTTAGAGAAGCAACTTTGGTGGTTATGCATTAATTTCGCTGGTGAGCTTGAGAATGATCTAACGTGTGGGAAAGATGAAAGTTCGCTGAGGATTAAGGTAGAGAAAGGAAAGTACAATGTAACTTCTCCATCAATGAGAATTGTACAGCACATGGGGAGGGGGGGGGACTTGTTCAAGGCTGCACTCACAGGCAACACTCCCTCTTTGTCTTCTGTCAGTGCCCCTCTCAATTCATCAGATGATTATTGTTTAGGAAGATTTGATGCAATATCGAGGTGAGATTTTACGTTGATATCGCATATGTGTGACTGTATACATTGCAAACTGCACTCGCGTATTTATTCTTGGAAGTCTATTTAAATCCGTATAGTTATCTTTGGGTCCATGCTCACTGTTAAATGCTAGAGATTTTGTTTAGTGATGCTCTCTCAACAAAACCATACAGAAGATCGAGTCTAACAAACAATGGATTGTGAGTGGCATACGATGTGTGCAGTTTTTTTTCTTCAACAGGGTACCATCGTTCCTTGCATGTAATTTCATAAACAAACGAAAAGTGCTCCCTTGGTCGTGATATATGTGTCGCTCTTGGATGTGAAAACGGGTTTGATTACATTCTGCTAAGACAAAGCACCTCATAGTATTTACTAGACTCTATGCATGATGGAGCTAATGACTATATAGCCTTGTGGTTGACTACCATGAGTTTATAGTTGCACTTTCCGTTTGGGTTGAATTTGGGCTTTGCCTAGATTGATCTTGGTATGCATGTTTGTCATAATAGAGGACATGCATATGCCACTCATGGAATCTTCATCTAACTTTTGGCTAGTCTATAAGTGTGTCTTTCCTAACAACTATGCATACGCATGGATTTTTCATCTGAGTTGTGACTAGTTGATAGGTGTGTATACCCTATCATGAATGCATTTTCTTTAGTTTTTCATCTCTTCTTTGCATTTTGTGATAGGCTTCATTATGGTTCAGTTTGCCCATCACTTCCCAAAGTGTAGAAACTCAATTGTAGAGCTTCTTGTGAGTTAATGCTTGTGGTGTATATGAATTGTGGGTTGTGTGTGTGTGTGTAGATGTGTGCAAGTGCGTGTGTGCTATAGGTGTGAGCGTATGAGTGCATAAAAGAGTGGGTGTGTGTACAAAGCAGGTGGGGATATGAGTGAGTGTGTGTGTGAGTGTGCATGTGCATGAGAGGGTGTGTGAAAGAGGGGAAAAGAGGAGTGTAGGTGAGGGAGTATGAAGTAATGCATGAGAATGAGAAGTAAGTAATAAGGGAAGGATAAAGCAGGGAAGAGCAAGTGAAAGAGAGAACGAGGAACTAAGTGGACTCGGAAGGTGTGAGAAATGGAAGAGGGTGGTCCTGAGAGGAAACCACTAGAGTTGGATACACCTTTGTGCATGTATTTTCCCGTATCCTCCATCAATACTTTGGAGTGAGATTGTGAACTTAGAGAGACCAATATTGACCTAGTATCAGAAGGTTTGGGCAAAATATCATTGTGTGTAGGCACTTTCCCTTGAACTAAGAGGGTTAACATTTTGGTGCATCTGCCGGGAAAAGCTTGTCACGTCTCTATAAGAGAGTGCCATAGGTTCGCCTAGCGCCACATGTTGGCCGAGCTTGCGGACCCCAGATCTGTACATGAGCGAGGGGAGCTCATCCTCAGGAGGAATGCAAACGCAAAGAGAAGAGCGCGCTCAGAGAAGAGCCCTTGAAAGAGAAAGGAAGAGGTGGGAGTCACAAGGTGAGTCGACCTCGACTAGCTTGAAGAAATCTGCCAAAAACATGTACTCCCGTAGGAGGGTTGCGAAAGTTTGAAGGAGGGATTCTGAGGCCGCGTGCACTAAATTTTTGGGATCGAAGTGATATTGACATCACACCTCTGTTTGAAATGGCTCAGTGGATTTCAGTTCATTTGGGGACTTCACCAAGTTCTTAGGTGCTTGGGACGAGGATCCGAATAGTTTTATCCAAGTGTTTGAGGTTACTTGCGAGGCAACCGAGGTAGTTGATGGGGGTCAAAGATTGAGGATTTTTCCGGCTACTCTCTGTGATGAGGTAGCCAATTGATATGGGAATTTGACACCCAAGAGCGTGGAACTTATCAGGTGCTCAAGGAAGCCTTCTTGGCAAAGTTTTGACGACAAGGCTTCCAAGATAGATTGGCCCAACAGATGGATTATCTACGATAGGGAGTCAATGAGAGCATTGATAACTACATTCAGAGAATGGAAACCTTGGTAAGAAAGATGGGCACGAATGCCCCGAACAATGAGACATTGAAGAGAAGATTCATTGCCGGAGTGAGAGATCCTACGGTGCAATAGCATATCAGCCTGACAAGACCTGCAACTTTAATAGATGCTAAGGAACAAGCAAGGCTTTGGGAGGAAGTACAATTATATCAACAAAGGAAGATTGAGCTCTTATACGAGCCAATGGGAGGCCCAGGAAACATACCGATGAAAGATCTTGGCCAAGGAAGTCCCACATTGATGACCCCAGCTTTTGTAGCTGCCACTAGCACGCCAAGCGAGGTGAAGCCTGCGCTGACCAAGCCAAGGATGCTTTCCAGGCCAAGAAACCGCACAAAGAGCCAAGTATGGCGGTAGTCACAAGCACTCAAGAGTATTTGAAGAAAAATCTAGAAGGTGAAAGTGAAAAAGCGAGCCAGGAGAAGATATCTGAACATGGAGAGGTAGAAAACGAAGTTAGAAGATTTGCTGAACAGCAAGAGTTTGAGAATGGGGAAGAAGTTGAGGTCCTTCCACCAGTGACCAAGGAGTTTGTGCCAGGCATAGCACCATTCCCTGAAAGATTAAGCGCTCCAAAGTGTAAGAAGGAAAGACAAAGTTTGGAGGAAGTTGACATCGTAAAATTGTTGGCTGACACGGAAGTCACGTTGGACATTAGCACATTGCTAAAATGTTCACCTGCATATAGGAAACAATTCTACAACGAATATATTAAGAAGCTGAGGAAAGCTCAAGATAAAAAGAGACAAGATAAAGATGTCCAAGGGATCATTCAAAGTATTACGATGCAAATTGATTCGAATGCTCCAACTGTGACAGTCGAGATTAAAGGATATGCAGTCCCTGGTGCTCAATTAGATAGTGGAGCCGCAGTTAACCTAATGACTGAGTACATGATGAAAGCTTTGGGCCTCAACCACATGGAAGAAACTCCAATGTCCTTGAGGATGGCAGATCAAACACAAGTGAAGCCTGCGGGTCTTTTGAAGATGTAAGCACAATTGTGGGCGGTCTAGAATTTAAAGTTGATTATCTGATAGTAAGACCAAGGACCTCAGAAGCCACTTTCTCGATCTTACTTGGACGACCATGGCTGGTGCAAGCCGAATGTGTGCACGATTGCCACACGGGATTTATCACAATTGGACCGAAGGCTGATCGAATACAACTTCAAGTGTCTCCAAACTTGACCGGCAAGAAATCGACAACAGCTGAGGAAAGAGAGAAAAAAGCAAAGGAAAAGATTAGACAAGAAATGGTGCGCGTAAGATTTGCCTTGCGCATGGAGACTTCCAAGGACCTTTTGCAGGATGGATTCAACTTGCAATTGTCCAACCTCCAAAACACGAAAGTGGGCGAGTATAAAGACCCACTAGTTTACAAGGATGACTCAGACGAGGAGTTGCTAGGATGGTTGACACACACGAGTGAATTTGAGTGCTACATGTTGAGTATAGACACAAGGGAAAGCAAGGCTACCCAATCCCTGGAGAAGGGAACTTCAAAAGAAGAGTTGAAGCTTGAGTTAGTTCCGAGAATGGAAGTACAACAGTTGAGAGAAAGGATCAGAGTGCTAGAAGCAGAGCTTCTAAGGGGAAGTCGAGAATCGGAAAAAGAAGCGAAAGGTAAGATTAAAGTGCAGGAAGCCATTGCAAAAGCTGAACTAAAGAAATTGGGTCCGATCGAAAAAGAAAAAAACAATGATTTACTGGCCAACCATGCACGTGTGATCGGGGAGCACTTTCCAATCAGAGCATTATCAATCAATGAGGAATATTCGCGAGAAGCTCAGGTGGAAAAGTGGGAAGTTTTTCCAGAAAAGTTCTTGAGCATGGGGTCAAAGCTACCAGATGGTGTACGAGAATGCATTAAATTGGCACTCAAAAATTTCAGCAAGGCTTTTGCATGGTCATATATTGATTTGAAAGGGATCGATCCCCAAATTTGTCAGCATTATATAGACTTGGAAGAAGGGACTAGGCCGATATGTCAAAGGCTTAGGCGGACGAATCCGGTATACTCGGAGCTGATCAAAATGGAACTGACCAAGTTGTTGGAAGCAGGATTTATATATCCCGTTGCATTTAGCAAATGGGTATCACCGATTGTGGTTGTCCCAAAGAAGAACAATAAAATTCGCATCTGTGTTGACTATCGGAAATTGAACGAGAGAACGAAGAAGGACCACTTTCCTTTACCATTTACGGACCAAATTTTGGACATAGTGGCTGGTCATAAATTGTACTCCTTTCTAGATGGCTTCAGCGGATACAATCAAGTCCAAATTTATGAAGAAGATAAGCCGAAAACCACCTTCACTACAGAATGGGGCAGATACGCATATCGTGTCATACCGTTTGGGCTATGCAATGCACCAGCCACATTTCAAAGAGCAATGATCATAGCTTACCAAGACTATTTGCAGAACTGGATGGAGATATTCCTTGATGATTTTGCCATTCAAAGAGACTATGAAAACATGATGGAAAGGATCAAAGCCGTTCTGAAGAGAAGCATTGAAAAAGGCATTGCGTTGAATCCGGAAAAATGCATGTTTGGAGTACGAAAAGGCTTGCTCTTGGGGCATGTGATTTCTGAAAAAGGGATTTCTGTTGACGAGAATAAGGTAGGAAAAATCGGACAACTTCCATCTCCTCAAAACTTGCGCCAACTTAGAGGATTCTTGGGACATGCTAATTATTATCGACGATTTATATTAAATTTTGCATCAATAGTAGCACCACTGACGAACCTTTTGAGGAAAGACCAACAATATCAATGGACTGAAGAGTGTCATGTTGCATTCGACTCGATCAAAGAGAAATTGATAAATGCAGCGATTTTGGTAGCACCTGACTGGACGAAAGAATTTCATGTGCATACAGATGCTTCTCATACTGCGGTTGGAGCTGTGCTATGTCAAGCCGATGAAAAGAAGTTGGACCACCCTATTTATTATGCAAGTCGAAACTTGAATAGCACTGAGAGAAACTACACGATTACAGAGAAGGGATGCCTCTCGATGATCTTTATGGTAAGCAAGTATCGGCACTATGTGATGGGAAAGCATTTCACATTTTATGTGGATCATGAAGCCCTAAAGTATTTCATCAATAAACCCGAGCTATCAGGGCGATTGATGAGGTGGATGCTACTCCTACAAGAATTTCAGTTCACAGTGGTAACCAAACCAGGCAAAGCGCACATATTGGCTGACCATTTATCTCGAATTATTAATGAGGAGCCAATCTCTGGTGTGCGCGACGATGCTCCTGATGGACATCTATTTCAAGTTGATGCTAAGGTACCTTGGTATGCCGACTTGGTAAATTTATTGTGCACCACTAAGTACCCGCCGCGAGCAAGCAAGAGAGAGAAGAAAAAACTGTTAGCACTAGCAAAACACCATAGCATCATTGGTGGGCAGCTCTATCGATATTTTGTCCATGAAAGCATTTATCAAAGGTGTCTCGAGGAAGAAGAAGCAACCCTAGTTTTGAGAGCATTGCATGATGAATCCTGCATGGGCATTTTGCTGGTGAGCTGATGGCAAGAAAGATCTTATTGGCTGGGTACTGGTGGCCAACGCTGTTCAAAGACTCACACACATACTAGAAGAAATGCGATAAATGCAAAGAATGGGCAAACCGACATTAGCACATGCAGCTCCTCTTACGCCGGTACTAGCTCTTACGCCTTTTGAAAAATGGGGAATTGATTTTGTGGGACCCATTGATCCTCCCTCAAGACGTAGGTCCAATAGGTAAATCTTGGTCTGCACTGACTATGTTACCAAGTGGGTAGAAGCCAAAGCTCTGAAGACTGACCGAGCTGTTGATGTAGCTAAATTTTTGTATGAACAAATTATCACACGATTCGGATGCCCGTTGGAGATAGTGAGTGATAGAGGAACACACTTTGTCAACGAACTGATCGAAGAATTGATGGAGTTGTATAAGATCAAACACAGGAAAAGCACTCCATATTACCCGAGGGCAAATGGACAAGTGGAGGTTACCAACAAGGTTTTTGAACAGATTCTGACAAAGTCAGTAGCTGTGCATAGGCGAGATTGGGATGAGAGACTTTTGGAAGCTTTGTGGGGGTATCGAACATCCTACCGGGTGACGACTAAAAGCACTCCATTCTCCCTAGTGTATGGCGAGGAAGCCATCTTTCCCATCGAAAAAGAAGTTCCGACATTAAGAGTGGCCATCGAGGCCAGGCTGGGAGAAAAACAATCATTGGAGGAGAGGTACATACAATTGGTCAAGCTAGAAGAAAAGAGACTCATTGCGCAGCAAAGTCTGGAAGCTATTCAGAGAGGACATAAGGAGAGGCACGACAAGAAACTCAAGACCTATGCGATTCAAGAAGGGGATTTGGTGTTAGTCTATGATAGCAAATATTTCAAATTCCCCGGGGAAGTTACAAACAAGATGGGCACGGCCGTTTAAAGTGGTGGAACTCAACTCCAATGGTTCAATGCAAATTCAAGATTTAGGTGAAGAATGTGCTCCCGTGAAGGTTAGTGTGCTTCGAGTCAAACCATATTTCAACTAGCATTAGGACGGGAGAAACCAGATGAGATCCAAGAGGAAGGAAGTAGTAGACTCCTTGTACATAGATGTATAGTTATATATATATATATATATATATATATATATATATATATATATATATATATATATATATATATATATATATATATATATATATATATATATATATATATATATATATATATATATATATATGCATATGTTAGCTATGATTTTTGTTGTTATAAATATTATCCCTTGCTAGCTCAAGAATTTTGGACATCTAATTATTTTTTTGTGTTGCACAGAGACTATTAGGAGCTAAGTAATAAATGGTAGATCAAATAACTGAGCTCTATTTGTACGAGCTAGTGATATACTTCTCGGACCAGACATTTGCCCGCATGGACATAGAGGTCGACGACTTCGAGACCGAATATGATGTGGAGGAAGCCCACTGGCTGGTATATTTCATAAACCAGGGTTTAGATATTATGTTTCATATTCCTAGGTTTGAGAGATACTTGCTCCGACATGTAGGATGGGCGAGGGATTGATATTACTATTTCGATCCTTCGAGGGAAATGCCTAATGAAGAGAACGACATCACTTGGGCTTGGGCACATCTGTTAATGATAGGTAGCGATGACGGAGCTCCTGAAGTTGAGCCTGACTCACCCTAGGGAAGTCGTTGGGATGCGAGTATGAGGTGAGGCTATATGAGACATCCAGGAGACCCACATTCTAGATCATCTAAGGATAGGTATATGAGGGACCAAGGCATAGCCGGTTGTAGTTGCCAAGTGAAAGTCAAATCGATGATACATATGTAGTGTCTGTAATTGAGAGAGTGGAGTAAAGAGATGGTTGATCTGTCAAAGGCTAGAGTGTGTATGTTTGCATGCATGTGTGGGAAAAGTGGGGAACATCCCTTTCTTCCTCTCCCTAATTCTCAAGAATGGGGTATTAATTTATATAAAAAAAAAGAAAAAAAAACTTTGTCTTGTGATTGTGCCAACACGCTATGGTGGGCTAGTAGGTAGATGGAGTTATCCTAGCCGGGTGGTTAGGACCACGAGCCGTAGCTAGTTTTGCCATAGGCTTGGGATGTATATGTTGGTGTCCTAGCTACGCGCCATAACGGGTTGGTAGGTAGGTGGAGCCATCGTGGCTGGGTAGTCACGACCACGAGCCGCATCCAGCTTCGTTATGGGCTAGCTGATATATGCTACTTTTCTATCGTTATGTGTTTGTGTGTTGTGCGCTACGTTGCATTGGTAGATGGGTGGAATCAACTTGGCCGGGTGGTCAGGGCCACGAATCGCATCCAATGTCAACGTAGGCCAATGTGTGAATATAAATAAAATTTACATATGAAATTATTCCCCACTCCTGAGGGGGAAAGAGAGAGAGAGAGGAGAGGGCGATGATCGCTTGGAAGGGAACGTTATTTGCTTGTGTGATTGGTATATGGTAGCTTGCGATAGATCAGCTCACTCTGAATCAACATTCTCAAAGGTATGAATACTGTATATGTACTTATGGATGAGACCTTTAGCGAGGTATTGCAATGGTATTCCTTTATAACTTGTGTGTCCTATCCAAGGGTTTTCCGATGCGTGGGGTACTCCAGCGTTCTTCTGTAGGACTTGACTTGTACTCGGGTCTCGATGATTTCTGTAGGAAGACGATGGGGATTCTTAGGGAGTGTCCAGTCATGGAATATGTGTACATAGCGAATAGTAGGCGCAATAAAGGGGTATGCATTTTGGGTATGTTGCATCTCCTGTTTGATTCATTTTAGTTGTTGTGTTTATTTCGGTAGTTTCATTTCTGTTTTCTCGCAATGATTAGCAGTATGTGTAAGACATGGAAAGGAATGAATGTGTTATTTCCGTTGAGACTATTCTGATAGTGGAATGCATGAGCAAGTTTGTAAACTGCATGATGAAAATGAAGCTGCATATATGTGCATGTTCGTGGATCATTTTGTATGTATTCATGAGTGATTTTTTTTTTGAGCACTAATAGCTTCAATGAGTGCAGGTCCAGTTGGAGTGATGGCTCGATGAAAAGGCATGCAAACAAGCTGTAAACTGATATGTTCATGGCTGTTTGGATTATATTGCAGCAAGAGTGGCTCGTCGAGGACAACTTCGCAAATAAGAAGAGGGGAGTATGTTAGCTCAGGAAATGGTTCGTTTTTATGCACTAATATGTTTGTATTTGGCAGAGGAATTTGTTTGATTGCAGTACTTGAAGAATTGATCAAATGGTTGGCGAGAGGTATTTGCAACTACATGACAATTTCTTGGTCACAGAGGAACATTGTCAAGGCTTGGATTTCGGGCTATGGTAATTATGAGCATGTTTAGGTTGTAATAACTTGTTTTGAGCAGATCAAAGCTCACATGTAGCCTGTTAGAGAGAGGCATTCATCAATATCATTTGCTCAACTTGCGAATGCTTGCCAACTAGAGCGAGTGGACCTTTTAGCTCATGGATTTTATGCCCCCCTGATATTGGTTTTGATTGGGCAATGGGAAATAGGGGATGCTAGAAAAGGCATACAAGGTGTTTGACAGGCTTCCACACCGGGATGCTGTTACATGGACATCAATGGTTGGAGCTTTTACACAAGCAAGTGCTGAATATGATTAGTAGATTCTCAAGCTATATGAACAGATGGAGCTAGAGGGCACACAACCCAACAATATAATGTACTTGTATGTACTTAAACTATGTGCTCGCTTATCTGATTCATGGTATGTGCATAAAGTTCATCACAGGATAGTGGCAAACACAAAAAGGGCAAAAAGGCCACAAATCTTAAGGTAGAGAAGAAGAGAAGATGGTTCAAGGGGAAGAGTGAGTTGAGTACTTCGATGCTGAAAAGTGTGGATGACATCGAGGAGGGAATTGAGGCCATTGAGAGTGGATGTTGGAATGGCAGAACCCCAAACTGCAATATGGTGTGCTGTGGAGTAATGGGAAGCTACAGGAACAATATTGCGTATGCTCCTTGAACATGTTTTAACCAACTCTTTGCAAGTGGGTCGTTCACTTCATTGCCATGCTGCACTCTATGGAAATGCTTCTGCAGTTGAGGTCCTTGTAGAGGCTGGGGCAGATATTGAATATTGGGTTTGCACAACAGATGGTAATTCGGCCTTTACATCTGGCTGCTAAATGTGGTTTCTTGTTAGTCATAAAAATGCCTGTAGAAAAAAGGATGTGATATGAATGCGATGACAAATGCCGTATCTATAAAAATGGTCTAACAATTGTTGATCTCTTAGATTCTTATCCACATCAAGTAACCATATGTGAACTTATGTGGATACCATCCTGGCTGGAAGAGACAAATTCAGTTGCAATCTGTTTTGGTGAACTAACAATAGATGAATTAGTGGTTGGATGGCCATCTGCGGTTAGCTGAGCACACACACCTCACATAAATGCTCTGTTAGTCCAAGCGCAGGAAAAAGAATTCATTTCGGTGGCCTTAGTTTCATAATAGCGGCCTGACATTTCTCTCTCAGTTTTGTTTTACTCACTGAGTGGAAATAGAAGAAGGAGGAGGTGTGTCTGCCGAGTGGCCCCGCTACTTCCGTGAGCAGGTGTGGCGAACAAGAGAGCTTCTTAGTACAAGGTGAAAAAGGGGGGCAACTACTGTTTTTATCTGGCCACGAAAAAGGGGGTATTGCACGTAGTCGAGAGGAGTCTTGGCATCTATTTTTGGGGACTTGGGGGGCAGTGGTCTGGTACCCTCTTTCAGATTTGTCAAGAAGAGAAGTAAATAGGAGGGTCATGCTCCTTCAATACACACGAGTGGAGGAAGAGCACGGGGAGGCTCCTTTCGAGGAACAGCAGACCAGCTCGAGGTCCTTTTCAATATATAGACAAGAGGGTTCGCATTGTTTCTTCTTTGTTTTTTGTGCAGGAATAGGGGGGTGTGAGCGACTCTTCGCTGTAAACACTGGGAGCCAGGCATCGGTAAGCAGATCATTTTTCTGAGAGGGGCAAGTATCATTGCGGTCCATGGTTGACTGAAGAATAGCCAGCAAAACAAGAAGAAGGGGGGGTTGTCTATGCTCTGCACATATTGCTCAAGAAGGCGTCGACAAGGTGCGGCATCGAGGGAGGAAGGGGAGAACCTATCTCAAAAGGGGGACTTCGCTTTGTTGGTGCTTGTGTCTTCTGTTTTTCTGCCACAGGAAAAAGGGGGAGATGGTCATCTGCTGGGTCAGATAAGTGATCAAGGGAGCGGAGAAGGAACGAAGTAGTAGGAGGCATGCTTGGGAAAAAGTGGTAGCAGAGAGTGCCATAGGTCAGTAAACTTGAACTGTTGAGGGTGTTTGTATGTTCAACTGTTTGTTTCTTGAAACTGCACATTGCTTCATTGGCGCTCAATGCTAAGTATCCTTAGAGAAGCAACTTTGGTGGTTATGCATTAATGTTTGCTGGCGAGCTTGAGAAGGATCTGATGTGTGGCAAAGATGAAAGGTCGCTGAGGATTAAGGTAGAGAAAGGAAAGTACAATGTAACTTCTCCATCAATGAGAATTGTGCAGCACACCGGGGGGGGTGGGGACTTGTTCAAGGCTACACTCACAGACAACACTCCCT
This sequence comes from Ceratopteris richardii, assembly GCA_020310875.1. Taxonomy (NCBI): domain Eukaryota; kingdom Viridiplantae; phylum Streptophyta; class Polypodiopsida; order Polypodiales; family Pteridaceae; genus Ceratopteris; species Ceratopteris richardii. The sequence continues at coordinate 69,562,772 of CM035414.1, read as the reverse complement.
CTTTGTCTTCTCTTAGTGCCCCTCTCAATTCATCAGATGATTATTTTTTAGGAAGATTTGATGCAATATCGAGGTGAGATTTTATGTTGATATCGCATATGTGTGACTGTATACATTGCAAACTGCACTCGTGTATTTATTCTTGGAAGTCTATTTAAATCCGTATAGTTATCTTTGGGTCCATGCTCACTGTTAAATGCTAGAGGTTTTGTTTATTGATGCTCTCTCAACAAAACCATACAGAAGAACGGGTCTAACAAACAATGGATTGTGAGTGGCATACGATGTGTGCAGTTTTTTTTTCTTCAATAGGGTACCATTGTTCCTTGCATGTAATTTCATAAACAAACGAAAAGTGCTCCCTTGGTCGTGATATATGTGTCACTCTTGGATGTGAAACGGGTTTTATTACATTCTGCTAAGACAAAGCACCCTCGGCACTATTGACTTTAGTGGAAATGTCATAGTATTTACTAGACTCTATGCATGATGGAGCTAATGACTATATAGCCTTGTGGTTGACTACCATGAGTTTATAGTTGCACTTTCCGTTTGGGTTGAATTTGGGCTTTGCCTAGATTGATCTTGGTATGTATGTTTGTCATAATAGAGGACATGCATATTCCACTAATGGAATCTTCATCTAGCTTTTGGCTAGTCTATAAATGTGTCTTTCCTAACAACTATGCATACGCATGGATTTTTCATCTGAGTTGTAACTACTTGATAGGTGTGTATACCCTATCATGAATGCATTTTCTTTGGTTTTTCATCTCTTCTTTGCATTTTGTGATAGGCTTCATTATGGTTGAGTTTGCCCATCACTTTGTGTCTTTCCTAACAACTATGCATACGCATGGATTTTTCATCTGAGTTGTAACTACTTGATAGGTGTGTATACCCTATCATGAATGCATTTTCTTTGGTTTTTCATCTCTTCTTTGCATTTTGTGATAGGCTTCATTATGGTTGAGTTTGCCCATCACTTCTCAAAGTGATAGAAACTCAATTGCAGAGCTTCTTGTGAGTTAATGCTTGTGGTGTATATGAATTCTGGGTTGTGTGTGTGTGTGCGTGTAGATGTGTGCAAGTGCATGTGTGCTATAGGTGTGAGCGTATGAGTGCATAAGAGAGTGGGTGTGTGTACAAAGCAGGTGGGGATATGAGTGAGTGTGTGTGTGAGTGTGCATGTGCATGAGAGGGTGTGTGAAAGAGGGGAAAAGAGGAGTGTAGGTGAGGGAGTATGAAGTAATGCATGAGAATGAGAAGTTAGAAATAAGGGAAGGATAAAGAGGGGAAGAGCAAGTGAAAGAGAGAACGAGGAACTAAGTGGACTCGGAAGGTGTGAGCAAGGGAAGAGGGTGGTCCTGAGAGGAAACCACTAGAGTTGGATACCCTTTTGTGCATGTATTTTCCCGTATCCTCCCTCAATACTTTGGAGTGAGATTGTGAACTTAGGGAGACCAAAATTGACCTAGTATCAGAAGGTTTTGGCAAAATATCATTGTGTGTAGGCACTTTCCCTTGGACTAAGAGGGTTAACATGTTCAAACATGAACATAGAGATATCATAACCCTCCTCATCACAATGAGGCGTCCACTGTTGTTCATTGACAACAATGTCCATGGTGGATAAAATTTTTGCCCAACCATGAGGCTCAAATTCCTCATCTGGAAAGATCATCGGTGTGTAGGCTGGGTCTTTAATCAGTCTGTCTCCTTGAGAAGTTCCTTCTTCTCTCAATTTTAGGTGTCTTTCCTCTACCTCTACAACCTTGCACATCCACCAGTGAGTATCTTCATGCATTCAAGATGGATCTGATGAACTTTCAGAATGCACAGAGATTGAATCTTCTTGCACCTTGTTGATAGGATTCCATTGTATGGGTGGTACATCTCTAAAGGTATAATCCTTCAAATTGACCTTGGTTGTGACCCCTAAGTGCTACAAGTACAAGGAGTTGGTTCCCTAATCTTGTACTATTTGTAGTTGTTGTAGGAAGGGTCTTCCTAAGATCATCTCATAAAGATTATTTTTTTCAAAGTCACATATAGCAAAGGTGTGTTGAAACTCTACACCACAAGTGGTCAGAGTTATCCCTTCTAGAAATCCTAGAGGTCTTTCAACATGTCTGTCAGCCATTTGAAGCTTCATTCTAGTTGGTCTTAATGCGGGTTTGCCCCATTGCTTCCACAAGGAGGTGGTTGCAATCGCAACACCAAGACCTGAATCTAAGATAGCTTTGGTTGGGTAACCTTGGTAGGTGATTGGAAGATAAGTATTACCTTCTTCACCTTCACTCATGTCTCCTATTTTGTCTAGAGGTATCTCTAGTACTTTTTGCTTAGAGCCTACTTTCAACACATTGGAACCAAGTTCTAGAACTTGATTCACCGCATGTTTCCATAGCTCATGTTTTAATTTGAGTAGCTCTTCTAATGTGAGATGACATTGAACCTTAGTGTTCTTCATGACTTCAATGTTTCTTGGAACCACTGAGTCTTTGTTTCTTATTAATATTGTGGGAGCTCTAATTTGAAGAGATTCATGTTCCCATGGGCCTGTGAATTGTGGCAATTCTTGCAAAGAATTGGATTCAAAATCTAATCTTTCTTCTTCTTGTTGCTCTACTTGGTCTTCGTAAATAGATGGAATGTCTTGGGGAAATTGATCATGAAGATCATCTATTTCAGGAATAGGAGGGGGATTACCCTTCTCCTTGGCCCATTTCTCTTCTTGTATTTCCTATAAGAACTCTTGGGAGTACTATTTGATTGAAAGAGGTGTTCTCTCATCCATGGAATCAGGAACATAAACTTGCATTGGCAGTGAGTGTTCTCTTTCAACAACTAGTTGAGCCTATGGAGGTAAAGAAACCTGTGACTTGTTTACCAACTGCTCTAATCTTTCTAATAAACCGTGGAAATGCAAACCTGCTTTGATAGAATTTGTTTGATTGAACAATTGATTGGCCTTGAGCATAGCTTGAGCCACTTCTACTATTTTCATGCACATTTTTGTCCGTTTAATCTCTAAATCTGCTCTAGGGTAGCTCTTGTCTAGGCTTGTAGCTGTTGGACCTTCTTGACATGGAGCCTGCTAGGTCTTGGACATCATGTCCAAGCCTTCCGCGGTAGGATCTACAAGAACAGACCCTAGTTGCAGTCTATTTACAATGGGTGGTGGGGTGGGATGATGTGGTGTGGATGGAGTTTCAACATGCGAGGGGCTTTGAGATGCAATGTATGCTATTTTTGTTTTTGCATCTCTTATGCTTTCTTCTAGTTCAAACAACTTTCTAGTCCACTTACAATTGGCCTTCTCCCTAGTATCCTTCCATGTTCTTGTTTTTCTCTTACTAGTCTCTCCTGAATCACTTGGCTCTGATTGCTCAGCTGGTTTAGCATGTTGTAAGGCTTGTGCCCTAGTAACTGCCCGTATAGGAGCCACATTACTGCTACTTGGACTTGAATCCACCATTAAGCCTACACCATTAATGGGTGTAATCTTGAACGTACTAGAGGGATTCTTGGGACATTCTCTTGGGAGATGTTCTTTTCTACACTAAGGACAAAAACCTTGTATTGTGATGTTTTTTCCTTGACTTGAGGCTGGTGGATGGGGACATTCACAAATGAAATGGTCACCCTGGCATCCAAAACATGGTCCTCTAGGTGCTTGTGGTCTTACTTGTCTCAATTGGGGCTTAGGGTTAGGATTCATATACATGAAATTAGAGTATTTTGGCTCCCAATTCGGTTCCATAGATGGTGTCTCGTATTGATACAGATAAGTCTCGCTATGCTCAGGTGACTCTGTGTAATAAGCTCGTGGACTATCATCATGGGTGTAGCCACAACTCTGAGCATGAAGGCCATTTTTTGAGACCAATGGGGTTATTGACACCAATGCTCTATTAGGGTTTTCATCTCCCACTGCATACTTAACTGGAATCACATTGGTAAGAGGTGGTTGTTGGTTTCCTAGGATCGGTTGTGGCCTATATTGTGCTTGATATTGTTGTGGGTATTGAATTTGATATTGTTGTTGTGGCATATAATATGGTTGTTGGTACTAGTTCTGATACCTACCATGTTGGTAAGGTTGCTGATAAGTTTGTCTAACAGCTTGCCTATTGTAGGGACAATCTTGAGCCATGTGGTTTGTGTATTTTCTCTCAATAAGGCAATATGGAGCATTAGGGTTTCCTTGAGTTTGAGCCATCATCTGGAAAACATTAGCCATGTGTTCTCCTCCATAGTTGTAACATTGCTTCAATGAAGTGAGCCTTGGTGTTTGTCTATTTTGAACTCCTAGCTTCCTTGCAACCTGCTCAGCTATCTCATCTATCTCAGTGGAGGTTCTAGAGGTATGACTAGTAGAACTATCAGAATCCTTATAGAGTTTGGACAATTCTAACTCCTCACCCAAGTTGTCTTCTATGTCAATGCACATCCGCACACACTCTTCTATGGATCTAGGCTCTTTCAGGTACACATATGATCTTAACTTGGTGCTTAGTAAGCCATCTAAAAACAAAGCCACTTGTTTGGCTGGTGTGGGTAGTTCTAGAATAGGGCATCTTTCTAAGTACTTGATAGCACCTAAACCCTTGGGAAAATGCCTACGCACAATGATATTTTTCCCAAACTTTGTGATGCTAGGTCGATTTTGATCACCTTGAGTCCCCAATCTCACCTCAATGTATCGATGGAGTAGACGGGAGAATACATGCACAAATAAATATAAAGACCTAGTGACTACTTTTGAAAACCTCCCTCTTCCTCAGTTGTTGCTTTCCGAGTCCCCTTAGTTCCTTGTTCTCTCTTTCACCTGCTCTCCCTCTCCTCCTTCTCCTTCTCGAGCACACCTCTAGCCTTTCTTATACTATCTCACATACACACCCCTATACTCGGTTATCCTTTGTCTCACTAGTCACTTTCACCTTTTGCACACACATGTACACACACTCTTACTCTCTCCCTTTCACTCTCGAACTCTTTTTTTCTCTTTACTCCTTCACAACTCTCTTCTTCTCTTTACTCCTTCCCCTTCTACTAGCTCCTCTCTCTCTCTCTCTCTTATTGTTGTGCCTGCATGTCTTTTAGGGAATCAATGCTCAATTAGAAACTTGACTCTTTCCTTCTCTCGAATGCATTAATCCAGCACCCAATTTCACACGTAAGGGACAATGTCTTGTATTGGAAGGATTCGAAGTCTGCCTTTATACGCTTAATGCTTCAAAGCCTTGAGCCAATAAGCTTCCTATGTTTATCTTAAAACTGCCTTATGATAAATGATTTAACTACTACTGTAAAAGATGAAAAGTGAAGGGATTCCGAGCCTATACTATATAAAGCAATCTTACGAGTTCATTTTCAAAAGATACCAACTTGTATTTGTTTTATGATTGAAACTTCACGCACGTATCCTTGAGGAGAGTTTACGAGTACTTGCCTTTCTCAGTTATGAAAGCCATAGGGAATACACATGCAAGACGCCATAAGCCATGTCAATCAAAAATTATACATAAAGGGGACAAATGCAGGAAAGGACAAATTATAAAAAAAAATCGAAAGCAAACTTCAAAACTTGGCGAACCTTCACAACTTGGCAGAACTCCCTGAAAAGCTTGCTCTAATACGTTTTTAGTTATTCAGGAAGATCTCTGAATTTGCTTCTAGCTCCTTCTCAATAAGCTGTTGGCGCTCGTACCATTCTGACAGAGAGTCCTTGTCTTGTGGGTGTTTTAAGCCATGTAATGGTTATATGCCTGCTTAACCCCAAAATCTGGGTTTCATATTAACACGTCACCAGGTTGTGCATTTCTTTGCGCTTGAAATCACTATAGCTCAGGTATGAAGAGGACATCTGGAGTTCAACCCTGATCCGTATACACGACTATGCTCATGCTCGAAAACAGAAAAAACCTGATTCAATGCATCTCTAAATGCATCCCATTCCCCGGTCGAGCTACAAGTATCTTAAAAGTTTGTAACAATAATTGATCCTCTAGATCATTGCAGACTAGGAAATAAGAAATGGAATACTAGAATTTTTGCCTTGAACAGACTAGGAAAAACTGAAGACGTCCATATCAATTCAAGCTCTGATCCGCAGGTATCCAAACACATAAGCGACAGTGGAGTTTTTCATTCTCTTTCAAACACACATAGGCGATGATGGGATCAACAAAAACCCAGGCAAAGAGATAAGCAAGGCCACGTTCTGTCGCTCCCGCACTCGGGTGGATGCAAAAAAAACAATCACAGGGGAGATAATGAATCTAGCAGACGGTGCCTTACCAATGTGACATCCATGTACCATATTGTGGTGCTTGTGCGGGAGACCAAGGATGACAGAAGCTCAGCAAGCCACACTCCTCCTCTTGTCCTCCGATCTCTGTTCACCTCCAGTCTTTGACGACGAAGGGAACCCCCCCCCCCCCCCCGACTTATCCTTGTCACAGCAGAGGAGAGCAGAACCACTAGAAAAAAACGAAGCACCCCCGTTCCTGCACAAAATGAAGAGAGACCCCCCAGTAAATCCTTGAGCGGTATAGATAGGTGTCCTCGCTGCTCTCCGAGAACTTTCCCCTCGTTTGCTGGCGAAGAAGAATGGAGAGAGAGAGTCCTGACAGAAAAACTGCCCCCCTTTTCTGTTTCTTTTTTCAGAACAGTGACAACCACCCGATTCAGAAGGGGATGGCCCCCAAATCAATAAGAAAATCTGCATCATTTTTGTCAAGACTCGAAACAACTCGGTCTGCCATTTTGCAAGTTGTACTGCTACGCTGTTGGTTCAGGTGAATTTCCATGAGCTGTACAAGCACCCATTAAAATATTCAACTCAGTAAGAGTTGGTAAAAACGGCATATTTAAAAGAATCAAAACTGCTCTATCCACATCGCCAACACGGCAAAGTAGGTCAATCAAGCAAGTGTAGTGTTGAATATTTGGATGCATACCATAAACTGGCCACCTGGATTTAAAGTACCTTTGGGCCACCTCTAGTAGGCCCCTATGATTGCACAAATTTAGAACAATGGTTGACATAATGCGATCATGTTCAACGTTTGTCTTTTAGACAAAAGTTCTAAGAGAAGTTCATCACTTCCAAGCTTTCCATATCCTTCCATAAGAGCACTCCATGAGATCATGTCCACCATCGGCAAACCATTAAACATTCCTCAAGCTTCTTGAACCATGTAACAGTTGGCATACATCATAGCCAATGCAGTGCCAGCCTCCAAGGGGTAATACCTTCAAAGCATCCAATTTTAATGCGACATTGCATGCCAAAAGCTCCTGCAAACTTGGCATCAGTAACTCCATTCAAATGCACCGTAGGAGGGGCGCTGCACACTCCAAATACTTCTCATCAATCGTCAATTCCACTCTTCAAGTACCTGAAATCAAACGTATTTTCCTGCCAAATAGAACCACATTAGTGCATCAAAACCAACCATTTTCTGAGCTAACATACTCCCCTCTTCTTATTTGCGAAGTCGTCCTCGACGAGCCATTCCTGCTAGAATACAATCCAAACAGCCATAACCATATCAGTTTGCAACTTGTTTGCATACCTTTTTATCGAGCCATTATTCCAAGTGGACCTGCACTCATTGAAGCTATTAGTGCTAAAAAAATCACTCATGAATACATACAAATCATTCACTTCCAAAATGATCCAAGAACATGCACATATATGCAACTCCAATTCCAACATGCATCAAATTGCTCATGCATTCCATTATGAAAATAGTCTCAACCAAAATAACACATGCATACCTTTCCATGTTTTACACATGCAACTATCATTGCGAAAAACGGAAAAGAAAATACCGAAATAAACAACGACAACTGAAATGAATCCAACAGGAGATGCAACATACCCAAAATGCATACCCCATTATTGCACCTACTATTCGCTATGTACAATTATTCCAGGACTAGACACTCCCGAAGAATCCCCATCGTCGTCCTACAAAAGTCATCGAGACCCGAGTACAAGTCAAGACCTACATAAAAACCCTAGAGTGCTCCACACACTGGAAAACCCTCCGATAGAGCACACAAGTTATAAAGCAAGACCGTTGCATTACCTCGCTAAAGGTCTCATCTATAAGTACATATACAGTATCCGTGCCTTTGAGAATGTTGATTCAGAGTGAGCTAATCTGTCGCAAGCCACCATATACCAACCACACAAGCAAATAACGTTCCCTTCCAGGCGATCGTCGCCTTCTCCTCTCTCTCTCTCCCCCTCAGGAGTGGGGAATAATTTCATAGGTAAATTTTATTTATATTCACACGTTGGCCTACGTTGACATTGGATGCGATTCGTGGACCTGACCACCTGGCCAAGTTGATTCCACCCATCTACCAATGCAACGCAGCGCACAACACACAAACACATAACGATAGACAAGTACATAAATTAGCTAGCCCATAACGAAGCTGGATGCAGCTCGTGGTTGTGACTACCCAGCCACGATGGCTCCACCTACCTACCAACCCGTTATGGCGCGTAGCTAAGACACAAACATATACATCCCAAGCCTATGGCGAAACTAGCTGCGGCTCGTGGTCCTAACCACCCGGCTAGGATAAGTCCACCCACCTACTAGCCCACCATAGCGCATTGGTACGACCACAACAACACAATGTTTTTGTTTTCTTTTCTTTTTTTTTTTTCATATTAGTTAATTCGCCCGAGTCCTGAGAATTAGGGAGAGGAAGAAAGGGATTTAAAAAAAAAAAAAATCCAATTTTCCCACTCATGCATGCAAACATATACAATCTAGCCTTTGACAGATCAACCATCTCGTTACTCCATTCCCTCAATTACTGACACTACATATGTATTCATCGATTTGACTTTTCACTAGGTAACTACAACTGGCTATGCCTTGGTCCCTCATATGCCTATCCTAAGATGATCTAGAATGTGGGTCTTCTAGATGTCTCATGTAGCCTCACCTCATACTCGTATCCCGACGACTTCCCTAGGGCGAGTCAGGCTCAACTTCAGGAGCTCCGTCATCACTTCCTATCGTTAACACATCTGCCCAAGCCCAAGTGATATCGTTTTCTTCGTTAGGCATTTCCCTCGAAGGGTCGAAATAGTAATATCGATCCCCCGCCCATCCTACATGTCGGATCAGGTATGTCTCAAACCACTCAATATGAAATATAACATCCAAACCCTGGTTTATGAAGCATACCAGCCAGTGCGCTTGTTCCACATCATACTCGGTCCCAAAGTCGTCGACCTCTATGTCCATGCGGGCGAATGTCTGGTTCGAGAAATATATCCCCAGCTCGTACAAATAGAGTTGAGTTATTTGATCTGCCATTTTATTACTTAGCTCCTAACAGTCTCTGCGCAACACAAAAAAAATAATTAGAAGTCCAAAATTCTTGAGCTAGCAAGGGATAATATTTATGACACAAAAATCATAGCTTACATATGCGCATATATATATATATATATATATATATATATATATATATATATATATATATATATATATATATATATATATATATATATATATATATATATATATATATATATATATATATATATATATATATATATATATATAACTATACATCTATGTACAAGGAGTCTACTATGTCCCTCTGCTTGGATCTTGTCTGGTTTCTCCCGTCCTAATGTTACTTGAAATATGGTTTAACTCGAAGCGCGTTAACCTTCACGGGAGCACATTCTTCTCCTAAATCTTGAATTTGCATGGAACCATTGGAGTTGAGTTCGACCACCTTAAACGGTCCTGCCCATCTTGTCTGTAACTTCCCCGAGAATTTATAATATTTGCTATCATAGACTAGCACCAAATCCCCTTCTTGAATCACATAGGTCTTGAGATTCTTGTCGTGCCTCTCCTTACGTCTTTTTTGAACAGCTTCCAGACTTTGCTGTGCAATGAGTCTTTTTTCTTCTAGCTTGACCAATTGTATGTACCTTTCCTTCAATGACTCTTCCTCTCCCAGCCTAGCCTCGATGGCCACTCTTAATGTCGGCACTTCTTTTTCGATGGGAAAGATGGCTTCCTCGCCATATACTAGGGAGAACGGAGTGCTCTTAGTGGTCACTCGGTAGGATGTTCGATACGCCCACAAAGCTTCCAAAAGTCTCTCATCCCAGTCTCGCCTATGCACAGCTACTGTCTTTGTCAGAATCTGTTCAAGAACCTTGTTGGTAACCTCCACTTGTCCATTCGCCCTCGGGTAATATGGAGTGTTTTTCCTATGTTTGATTTTATATAATTCCATTAATTCCTCGATCAATTCGTTAACAAAATGTGTCCCTCTATCACTTACTATCTCCAACGGGCATCCGAATCGGGTGATAATTTGTTCGTACAAAAATTTAGCTACATCAACAGCTCGGTCAGTCTTCAGAGCTTTGGCTTCTACCCACTTGGTAACATAGTCAGTGCAGACCAAGATATACCTATTGGATCTACGTCTTGAGGGAGGATCAATAGGCCCCACAAAATCAATTCCCCATTTTTCAAAAGGCTTAAGAGCCAGCACCGGCGTAAGAGGAGCTGCATGTGCTAATGTTGGTTTGCCCATTCTTTGGCATTTGTCGCATTTCTTACAGTATGTGTGAGAGTCTTTGAACAGCGTTGGCCACCAATACCCAGCCAATAAGATCTTTCTTGCCATCAGCTCACCAGCAAAATGCCCACCGCAGGGTTCATTATGTAATGCTCTCAACACTAGGGTTGCTTCTTCTTCCTCGAGACACCTCCGATAAACGCTCTCATTGACAAAATATCGATAGAGCTGCCCCCCAATGATGCTATGGTGCTTCGCCAATGCTAACAGTTTTTGCTTCTCTCTCTTGCTGGCTCCTGGCGGATATTTAGTGGTGCAGAAGAAATTCACCAAGTCGGCATACCAAGGTACTTTAGCGTCAACCTGGAATAGATGTCCATTAGGAGCATCGTCGGGCACACCAGAGATTGGCTCCTCATTAATAATTCGAGATAAATGGTCAGCCAATATATGCGCTTTGCCTGGTTTGGTCACCATTGTGAACTTAAATTCTTGGAGGAGTAGCATCCACCTCATCAATCGCCCTGATAGCTCAGGTTTATTGATGATATACTTTAGGGCTTCGTGATCCACATAAAACGTGAAATGCTTTCCCATCAGGTAATGCCGATACTTGTTTACCGCAAAGATCATCGAGAGGCATTCCTTTTCTGTAGTCGTGTAGTTCCTCTCAGTGCTATTCAAGTTTCGACTTGCGTAATAAATAGGGTGGTCCAACTTCTTTTCATCGGCTTGGCATAGCACTACTCCAACCGCAGTATGAGACGCATCTATATGCACATGAAATTCTTTTGTCTAGTCGGGTGCTACCAAAATCGGTGCATTTATCAATCTTCCTTTGATCAAGTCGAATGCAACTTGACACTCTCCAGTCCATTGATATTTCCTCAAAAGATTCGTCAGTGGTGCTTCTATTGATGCAAAATTTAATATAAATCGTCGATAATAATTAGCATGCCCCAAGAATCCACAGAGTTGCCGCAAGTTTTGAGGAGGTGGAAGTTGTCCAATTTTTTGTACTTTATCCTCGTCAACCGCGATCCCTTTTTCGGAAATAACATGTCCCAAGAGCAATCCTCTTTGTACTCCAAATGTACACTTTTCAGGATTTAATGCGATACCTTTTTCAATGCTTCTTCTTAAAATAGCTTCGATCCTCTCCATCATGGTTTCATCGTTGCCTCTGATTGCAAAATCATCGAGGAATATCTCCATCCAATCCTGCAAATAGTCTTGATATACAGCTATCATTGCCCTCTGGAATGTGGCCGGTGCATTGCATAATCCAAATGGCATCACACAGTATGCGTATGTGCCCCATTCCGTGGTGAAAGTAGTTTTTGATTGATCCTCTTCATGGATTTGGATCTGGTTGTACCCACTAAAACCATCCAAAAATGAGTACAATTTATGGCCAGCCACTCTGTCCAAGATTTGATCAGTAAACGACAAAGGGAAGTGATCCTTTTTTGTGCGCTCGTTCAACTTCCGATAACCTATGCAAATGCGGATTTTCTTATTTTTTTCGGAACAACTACAATTGGTGATACCCATTCACTGGATGCGATGGGATATATGAATCCTGCTTCCAATAACTTATTCAATTCCAGCTTGATCAATTTCGAGTAGACTGGATTTGTCCGCCTAAGTCGTTGACATATTGGTCGGGTTCCTTCTTCCAAATCTATATAATGTTGGCAGATTCGGGGATCAATTCCTCTCAGATCACTGTATGACCATGCAAAGGCCTTGCTGAAATTTTTGAGTACCAATTTAATGCAATCTCGTACTCCATCTAGTAGCTCTGACCCCACGCTCAAGAACTTTTCTGGAAAAACTTCCCATTTTTCCACCTGAGCTTCTCGCGAATATTCCTTATTCCTTGATGACGCCGTGATTGGAACGTGCTCCCCGATCATGCTTGCATGGTTGGCCAGTAAATCATTGTTTTGTTCTATTTCGATCGGACCCAATTTCTTTAGTTCAGCTTTTGCAATGGCTTCCGACACTTTAGTCTTACTCTTCGCTTCCTTTTCCGATTCTTGACTTCTCTTTAGAAGCTCTGCTTCTAGCACTCTAACCCTTTTTCTCAACTGTTGTACTTCCATTGTCGGAGCTAATTCCAGTTTCAACTCTTCTTTTGAAGTTCCCTTCTCCAGGGATTGGGTAGCTTTGCTTTCCTTTGCGTCTATACTTAACATGTAGCATTCAAATTCACTGGTATGTGTCAACCATCCTAGCAACTCCTGGTCTGAGTCGTCCTTGTAACATAGTGGATCTTTGTACTCACCCACTTTCGCATGTTGGAGGTTGGACAATTGCAGATTGAATCCATCCTATGAAAGGTCCTTGGAAGTCTCCGTGCGCAGGGCAAATCTTGACCGCGCCATTTCTTGTCTAACCTTTTCCTTTGCTTTCTGCTCCCTTTCCTCAGTTGTTGTCGATTTCTTGCCGGTCAAGTTTGGAGAGACTTGAAGTTGTATTCGATCAGCCTTTGGTCCAATTGTGATAAATCCTGTGCGCGAATCGTGCACACATTCGGCTTGCACCAGCCATGGCCGTCCAAGTAGGATCGAGAAGGTGGCCTCTGAGGTCCTTTTTCTTACTATCAGATAATCAACTTTAAATTCTAGACCGCCCACAACTGTGCTTACATTCTTTAAAAGACCCGCAGGCTTCACTTGTGTTTGATCTGCCATTCTCAAGGACATCGGAGTTTCTTCCATGTGGGTTAGGCCCAAAGCTTTCATCATGTATTCAATCATAAGGTTGACTGCGGCTCCACTATCTAACTGAGCACCAGGGACTGCATACCCTTTAATCTCGACTGTCACAGCTGGAGCATTCGAATCAATTTGCGTCGTAATACTTTGAATGATCCCTTGGACATCTTTATCTTGTCTCTTTTTATCTCGAGCTTTCCTCGGCTTCTTAATATATTCGTTGTAGAATTGTTTCCTATATGCAGGTGAACATTTTAGCAATGTGCCAATGTCCAGCGTGACTTCCGTGTCAGCGAGCAGCTTTACGATGTCCACTTCCTCCAAACTTTGTCTTTCCTTCCTACGCTTCGGAGCCCTTAATCTTTCAGGGAATGGTGCTATGCCTGGCACAAACTCCTTGGTCACTGGTGGAAGGATTTCAATCTCTTCCCCATCCTCAAACTCTTGCTGCTCATCAAATCCTCCAACTTGGTTTTCTACCTCTTCATGTTCGGGTATCTTCTCTTGGCTTGCTTTTCCGCTTTCACTTTCTAGATTTTTCTTCAAATACTCTTGAGTTCTTGTGACTACCGCCACAGTTGGCTCTTTATGCGGTTTCTTGGCCTGGTAAGCATCCACAAAGTGCATTGAAGAGCTAGAGCCTTCTTGAGGGTTCGATGTCTTGAACACTACTCCGATTGTAGGAACGTGCTCTTGAGCTCTCGTTGTGGAATGCATCTGAGTATCAACATAATTCGAGGACCCTACTGGTCCATTATCCTTGCCAGTGGAAGCTCTTCGTTTTGGACAATCTTCATCAAAGTGGCCCTCTCCACTACAGTACCTACATAGTGGGGTATAATCAATTGGTTTCTTTTCGTTTGGACATCTAGATTGAGTATGGCCAAAGCCATGGCACCTCCAACACTGGATTGGACCGTCTCTTCTTTGATCACGTGCGGCTCCTCTTGGATAGTCTCCTCCCTGACCCTGAGCACCATATCCATAAGTTTGTCTATTTTCCCAACGAGATGTAGGCGGGACACTTTGAGCGGGCAATCCCGTGTAGGACCGTTCTCTAGTATCTCCCGATTTCATGGTCCGCTCTTCATAGGCCCTCTTGTTGTAACATCGGTCCTCCGCGTGATTTGTCCTTCCACAAAAAGTGCAATGCATTCTAGGTGGTGATCTATCTGTGAATACCCTCGAGACTGTAGGGCATTCTGAAGCCAAATGGCCGTAACCATGGCACTTTCCACACCATGTATTTGATCCAAACACTTGATTGGGGTTTGTAGTTACCTCTGGTTTTACTGTGTATGTTTCCTGGGTCATTGTGGCAGCTTTTATAGCTTGTGTGACCAACTCCAATATTCGTTCTTCAGTTAGCACAGGCTTTACCTCGCCTGGCGTGCTAGTGGCAGCTACAAAAGCTGGGGTCGTCAATGCGGGACTTCCTTGGCCAGGATCTTTCATTCGTATGTTACCTGGGCCTCCCATTGGCTCGTATAAGAGCTCCATCTTCCTCTGTTGGTATAATTGTACTTCCTCCCAAAGCCTTGCTTGTTCCTTAGCATCTATTAAGGTTGCAGGTCTTGTCAAGGCTGATATGCTGCTGCGCCGTAGGATCTCTCAATCCTGCAATGAATCTTCTTTTCAATGTCTCATCGTTCGGGGCATTCGCGCCCATCTTTCTTACCAACGTTTCCATTCTCTGAATGTAGTTATCGATGCTCTCATTTGTGAAGAGATGGATAAGTATGTGTTTGAAGATGAAGAGGTGTTGCAAAATCCTTGATCTACACCAGCCAAATGAACTCCAGGAGTTTATGGTGGGCCCTTTTAGCTTGCCAATGGATGTATTAGACACCCTATGTACCTTGGAAGATCACTCTCAAAAAGATAGATCAAAACAGATAAGTTGGAGTTAGCTCAGAGGTGAAAACTTGCTATTCTTGGTTCATACACATGTCCAGTGTTTTACATAATTCTCTGAGCACAGCAGCAATTAGCTTAATTCCTCTTGGGGAAGTCTAGGTAGCTTAAAGAGCTAACTTTCAAGAGTAATCTCATCAAAAATAATAAACCACACACTGAGAATGAGTTTTAACAAGTGATGACATCATCCCGATTTTCACGGGCTGCTACAGTTTGAGACCAGTGAGCAGAAAAATAAACATAAATCAAAATTTAGGAATCCAATGATTATGAATATTTTTATGGTTATACTAGACAGTAAGCTGAATCCAACAAGCTTTAAATCACTAAATTTGAATAAGTAACCACTGAGAAACACCTCTGACAAGATGAGTGAAAAAGTCGGGTACCTGACAAAGAAGTGAAAATCAACAGACCCTGTTGACTTCAAATGAACATAACTGAAGATTGCAACATCCAAATGACATGAAAATTTGTGAGCATATAGTAGACTTATAGAGCTAACTTTAACAAGTTAAATCACTGAAAATGATGCACCAAGCTCAGAGAAAACATCTCTGCAAGCTGACTGAGAAAACTGAGAGTAATGGCAGTGAGTAGTACACTTCACAAGAACATGGAAAGATGAACTCAAATAATCATGAAAATGAAAGTATATTGCTTGTAGAATACAATGACTTACTGATACATATGTGTGCCTTGTAATCACACCTTGATATGGCATAAAGCTCAGCTCTTGGAGGTCTTCACATCGGTCTCTCTAACCACGACTATAACTGCCATCTATTTATAGTTGAGTTTGGGAGGCTAACTTCCCTCAATCACTCTCCAATCAATCAATGATTGATTTGATTCTCTACCTACCACAAATCACGAATTTGTGGCTCCTCTTTCCATTCTTGATCAAGTGGACTCAACCACTTAAGATTCTCTTACTTTTACATTAAGTAAACTCTTCAAAAGTTACAAGAGGTAGTTCACAAGTGAACTTTACATAGTCTTCATTTTAAGGCTTTTTCTATGACTTTGTGGGACTCAAGCCAATACTTAGGCTTGTCATAGACTTGCTCCAATAGCTCCCCCTCAAGCCAAGTATGCTTGAGGTCTTCAATCTTCCAAGATTACCTGCAAACCTATCATAGGCTTTGTATCATCCAATGCTTTGGTTAGAATATCTGCACATTGTTGATGAGTGGACACATATGATATTTGAATCTCTTTGCTTAGAACCTTTTCTCGTACATAGTGATAATGAACTTCAATATGTTTAGTCCTTGCATGAAAAATAGGATTAGCAGCCAAATGAATAGAACTCATATTGTCACCAAAAATAGTTGGAGTTCCAAACTCCAATCCAACATCTTTGAATAATGTCTTCATCCACATAGCTTCCTGAGTAGCTATGGCAAGACCTCTATATTCAGCTTCAGTAGAAGAGAGAGCAACTATGGGTTGCTTCTTGGATGACCATGAAATTAGCTTTGAACCTGCAAAGGTAAGATAACCTGAAGTGCTCCTTCTATCTTCCTTGGAGCCAGCCCAATCTGCATCAGAAAATAGCTTCAAACCTAAATCAGATACATAAGGATAATAAAGTCCTTCATTTATGGTTCCTTTGAGATACTTGAGAATCCTTTTGGCAGCATCCATATGTGGTTTCCTTGGTGTGTGCATAAATTGGCTTAGCACACTCACACTGTAACATATATCTACTCTTGTCAATGTGGCATAGTTGAGACTACCCACTAGACTTTGATATGATGTGATGTCCTCTATGAGTTCACCTTCATGTGAGCTCAATTTGTGATTGACCTCCATTGGAGTACCTGCAATCTTACAATCTTGCATCTTGAATTTTGCCAACATGTCCTTAATGTACTTTCTTTGAGTGAGAAACAAACCATGATCTTTGTAGACAACTTCCAAACCTAGGAAGTAGGTAAGTGAACCCAAATCACTTATCTTGAACTCTTCTCTCATCTGATCTTTGATCTTCTTCATACCATCTGCATCATTTCCTGTCAATATAATATCATCTACATATACACATAGGTAGATGACCTCGAAATTACTCTTTTTAATAAAGAGTGAAGGATCTGCCTTGCTTGGTTGAAAGCCTTTGTTCTGCAAGAATGAAACAAGCCTGAAATTCCAAGCTCTTGGAGCTTGCTTGAGACCATACAATGCTTTGTTAAGTTCACACACATAATCAGGATAAACTTGATTCTCAAAACCAGGTGGTTGTGCCATATATACCTCTTCTGTTATCCAACCATTCAAGAATGCATTCTTTACATCTAGTTGAAGTATCTTCCGATTCTTGGAAGAGGCAATACTAAGCAAAACCCTAATAGTAGGCATCTTTGCCACAGGAGAGAAGGTCTCCTCATAATCAATTCCCTGAGTTTGTGCAAAGCCTTTTGCTACAAGCCTTGCCTTATACCTGTTAATGGAACCATCAGAATTCTTCTTGAGTTTATAGACCCATCTTGAGCCTATTACCTTCATGGATGAAGTCTTGGGCACCAAATCCCAAGTGTTGTTTTCCTCAAGTGCTTCAATCTCTTCCTTCATTGCATGCTTCCATTCTGATTTTGCTTTGGCCTCTTCAAATGATGATGGCTCCTCTTGGTTTATATCCTGTGCTATGTAGATAGAGTGTTTAGTTACTAATGAGGTGTCAAACCCATACCTTTCTGGTTTTTTCTTTTCCCTCATAGATCTTCTTAGGCCATGATGTGAGGTTTCTGCCTCATGTCCAAGTTCTTGCAATTTTGCTTTACCTTTAGACTTCCATGCTTTGATCTTTTCCATGTGAGATTCTTCATCATCCTCTGAGGTGTCTTGTTCTTCAATCTTTGATTGTTCTCTACCAAGCTTTGGAAAATCTTCTTCAAGATCATATGGTAAATTGATCTTCCTGCATGAATCTTCATACCATGAATTGTTCTCATCAAAAACTACATCTCTGCTTACCAAGAATCCTTTGTTGGTAGGGTTGTATAACCTGTAGCCCTTTTGATTGTTGTCATATCCAATAAATACACACCTTTCTGCCTTTGGATCCATCTTGCCTCTAACCTGTTAAGGAACATGAGCAAAAGCAATACATCCAAAAATTTTACAATGATCTAAGCTTGGTCTTCTTCCATTCCAAGCCTCATATGGAGTCATCCCATCAAGGGACTTTGAAGGCAAACTGTTAATCAAGTAAGTGGCTGTAGATACAGCCTCAACCCATAAGTAATTAGGTAAATGCTTTTCATTTAACATAGACCTTGCAGCTTCAACAATTGTCCTATTCCTCCTTTCTGCCACTCCATTTTGCTCAGGAGTGTACCTTGTAGTTACCTCTCTTTTGATTCCTCTTTCTTGAAGAAAAGAATCAAACTCATGGGAGAAGTATTCTCCCCCTCCATCTGACCTTAGCCTTTTTAGTGATTTACCTGTTTGATTCTCCACAAGAGCCAAATATCTTTTGAAACATGAAAAAACTTCATCTTTGTGTTTCATAAAGAATAGGATAGTCCATCTGCTGCAATCATCAATAAAGGAAACATAATACCTTGATCCAAATATTGAAGCTTCCTTGCTAGGTCCCCATACATCTGTATGAACCAACTCCAAGAGATCTCCATGCATATAACCTTTCTTCATGAATGGTAACCTGTGAGACTTTCCAAATTGACATGCACCACACTTATAAATCATATGTTGTTTTGACAAGTTAGGAAGTCCAAGTACACTTTGGTCCCTGCAAATTTGCTTTAATGACCTTTCACCAATATGTGCTAACCTTTTGTGCCATACTTCCAATTCTATGAGTGTCTGACTACCATAATTAAAGAGAGCAATGTTTCTAGTGTCCTGTAATTCAAATGTGAACAATCTACCTGTCTTTTCACCTTTTGCAATTCTTCTGAATCCTTGACTTGGATCTTCAACAAATGCTCCTGCTTTTGTGAACCTGACTTGCAACCCTTTCTCTACTATCTGCCCAACACTTATCAAATTCTTTGTAATGGTAGGGACATAGAGTACCTTACTGAGTAGGTTGATGTTTCCATCAGGTGCTTTGACATTGCCTATTCTCTCCACATGATGTTTTGTATCATCTCCTATTTGTACCTCATGCTTATTCCTTGGATCTTCTAAATCTGATAGGAGTGCCACATTTCCTGCCACATGATTTGAACAACCTGAATCTATGTAGAAAACATGCTCATCAGATTTACCTTGTGGCATAGCCATGTTCATGATCAATAATGAATCCTCTTTGTTTGAGTCTTCTATGTAGTTATTGTAGTCTCTCCTTCCTTTGTAGCCTCCTTGATAGTTTGAATGATTGTAGTTGTTGTAGTTTCCATGGTAGTTGTTGAACCTTCCTCTTGAGTAGCCATAACTTCCTCTATTGTATCCTCTGCCTCTTTGATTCCTGGAATTCCTAAAGCAATTTTCAGTTGTATGATTAGTTAATCCACAAATAGAACATGAGTTGGAGCCTTGGGATCTCCCCCTGCCTTGTCTACCTCCTCTTCCTCTACCTCTGCCATGTCTTCCTCTACCTGCATAGTTAGCTTGATATGTACTTGCTTCATCATCCACTTTCTTTGCCTTTCCTTTGTTATCGTTAGACTTGCTTTTATCCGTGTATAAAGCTGAAGATTGATTACCTTTAGAGCTTTCTCCATTTTTGATAAGCTTTGCCTCTTGAGTAAGTAGTTGTCCAATGAGTGTATTGAAATCAGGTACATGCATGTCCATGTACAAATCCATAGCTGTGGTGAATGCTTCCCACTTGTCATCTGCCTTCAAGCCATTGATCATCTGCCTTACAATTTGCTCTTCATCTATTACCTCTCCAATGCTTCCCAACTGATCCGCTATGTCCTTGAGCTTTGTGACAAAATCAGTCGCATTTTGTTTGGGAGCCTTCTTGAGAGTTGTGAAATCCAGCCATAGTTGATGCTTCCTAGCTTTGGTACTTGAAGAAAAGAAATCTTCAAGTGCATCCCACACTTCCTGAGATGTCTTACAACTTCTAATGTGAGGCAATAAAAAATTTGAGATAGAGTTGAGGAGATAAGACCTTGCAAGTGCATCCTTGGAGCACCATGTGCTCAATCTTTCTTGGTCTTCTTGTGTTGGTTGACTTTTGTTCCTGAAACTTGGCATAACTTCATCTCCAGCCACAACCATATAAACTTCTACCTTGGAGATAAGCTTCCATCCTTAATGACCAAGCTGAGTAGTTACCTCTGTCAAATTTGTCAATTGATGAAGGAAATCCATCTGCCATGTTGTCCAACCTTGCTCTAATACCACTGTGAAGAGATGGATAAGTATGTGTTTGAAGATGAAGAGGTGTTGCAAAATCCTTGATCTACACCAGCCAAATGAACTCCAGGAGTATATGGTGAGCCCTTTTAGCTTGCCAATGGATGTATTAGACACCCTATGTACCTTGGAAGATCACTCTCAAAAAGATAGATCAAAACAGATAAGTTGGAGTTAGCTCAGAGGTGAAAACTTGCTATTCTTGGTTCATACACCTATCCAGTGTTTTACATAATTCTCTGAGCACAACAGCAATTAGCTTAATTCCTCTTGGGGAAGTCTAGTTAGCTTAAAGAGCTAACTTTCAAGAGTAATCTCATAAAAAATAATAAACCACACACTGAGAATGAGTTTTAACAAGTGATGACATCATCCCGATTTTCACGGGCTGCTACAGTTTGAGACCAGTGAGCAGAAAAATAAACATAAATCAAAATTTAGGAATCCAATGCTTATGAATATTTTTATGGTTATACTAGACAGTAAGCTGAATCCAACAAGCTTTAAATCACTGAATTTGAATAAGTAACCACTGAGAAACACCTCTGACAAGATGAGTGAAAAAGTCGGGTACCTGACAGAGAAGTGAAAATGAACAGACCCTGTTGACTTCAAATGAGCATAACTGAAGATTGCAACATCCAAATGACATTAAAATTTGTGAGCATATAGTAGACTTATAGAGCTAACTTTACCAAGTTAAATCACTGAAAATGATGCACCAAGCTCAGAGAAAACATCTCTGCAAGCTGACTGAGAAAACTGAGAGTAATGGCAGTGAGTAGTACACTTCACAAGAACATGGAAAGATGAACTCAAATAATCATGAAAATGAAAGTATATTGCTTGTAAAATACAATGACTTACTGATACATATGTGTGCCTTGTAATCACACCTTGATATGGCATAAAGCTCAGCTCTTGGAGGTCTTCACATAGGTCTCTCTAACCACGACTAAAACTGCCATCTATTTATAGTTGAGTTTGGGAGGCTAACTTCCCTCAATCACTCTCCAATCAATCAATGATTGATTTGATTCTCTACCTACCACAAATCACGAATTCGTGGCTCCTCTTTCCATTCTTGATCAAGTGGACTCAACCACTTAAGATTCTCTTACTTTTACATTAAGTAAACTCTTCAAAAGTTACAAGAGGTAGTTCACAAGTGAACTTTACATAGTCTTCATTTTAAGGCTTTTTCTATGACTTTGTGGGACTCAAGCCAATACTTAGGCTTGTCATAGACTTGCTCCAACATCATTGACTCCCTGTCACAAGTAATCCATCTGTTGGGCCAATCTATCTTGGAAGCCTTGTCGTCAAAACTTTGCCAAGAAGGCTTCCTTGAGCATCTGATAAGTTCCACGCTCTTGTGGTGTCAAATTCCCATACCAATTGGCTGCCTCATCACGAAGAATAGCCGGAAAAATCCTCAACCTTTGACCCTGGTCAACTACCTCATTGGCCTCACAAGTAACCTCAAACAGCTGGATAAAACTATCAGGATCCTCGTCCCAAGCACCTGAGAACTTGGTAAAGTCCCCCAAATGAACTGAAATCCGCTGAGCCATTTCGAACATAGGTGTGATGTCAATATCACTTCGATCCCAGAAATTTAGCGCACGTGGCCTCAGGATCCCTCCTTGAAACTTCCGCACTTGATTCGCGACTCTCCTACGGGAGTACACATTTTTAGCAGATTTCTTCGAGCTAGTCGAGGTTGACTCGCCTTGCAATTCCCACCTCTTCCCTTCTCTTTCAAGGGCTCTTCTCTGAGCACGTTCCTCTCTTTGCGTTTGTGTTGCTCCTGAGGATGAGCTCCCCTCGCTCATGTACTAGATCTTGGGTCCGCAAGCTCGACCAACATGTGGCGCTAGGCGAACCTATGGCACTCTCTTATAGAGCCGTGCCAATTTTTTACCGGCAAACGCACCAAAATGATAGCACCTAAACCCTCGGGAAAATGCCTACGCACAATGATATTTTGCCGAAACTTTGTGATGCTAGGTCGATTTTGATCACCCTGAGTCCCCACTCTCACCTCAATGTATTGATGGAGTAGACGGGAGAATACATGCACAAATAAATATAAAGACCTAGTGACTACTTTTGAAAACCTCCCTCTTCCTTAGTTGTTGCTTTCCGAGTCCCCTTAGTTCCTTGTTCTCTCTTTCACCTGCTCTCCCCCTCCTCCTTCTCCTTCTCGAGCACACCTCTAGCCTTTCTTATACTATCTCACATACACACCCCTATACTCGGTTATCCTTTGTCTCACTAGTCACTTTCACCTTTTGCACACACATGTATACACACTCTTACTCTCTCCCTTTCACTCTCGAACTCTTTTTTTCTCTTTACTCCTTCACAACTCTCTTCTTCTCTTTACTCCTTCCCCTTCTACTAGCTCCTCTCTCTCTCTCTCTTATTGTTGTGCATGCACATCTTTTAGGGAATCAATGCTCAATTAGAAACTTGACTCTTTCCTTCTCTCGAATGCATTCGCGAAAGAAAATTTCCTCTCTTGCCATTAATCCAGCACCCAATTTCACACGTAAGGGACAATGTCTTGTATTGGAAGGATTCGAAGTCTGCCTTTATACGCTTAATGCTTCAAAGCCTTGAGCCAATAAGCTTCCTATGTTTATCTTAAAACTGCCTTATGATAAATGATTTAACTACTACTGTAAAAGATGAAAAGCGAAGGGATTCCGAGCCTATACTATATAAAGCAATCTTACGAGTTCATTTTCAAAAGATACCAACTTGTATTTGTTTTATGACTGAAACTTCATGCACGTATCCTTGAGGAGAGTTTACGAGTACTTGCCTTTCTCAGTTATGAAAGCCATAGGGAATACACATGCAAGACGCCATAAGCCATGTCAATCAAAAATTATACATAAAGGGGACAAATGCAGGAAAGGACAGATTACAAAAAAAATTCGAAAGCAAACTTCAAAACTTGGCAAACCTTCACAACTTGGCAGAACTCCCTGAAAAGCTTGCTCTTATACGTTTTTAGTTATTCAGGAAGATCTCTGAATTCGCTTCTAGCTCCTTCTCAATAAGCTGTTGGCGCTCGTACCATTCTGACAGAGAGTCCTTGTCTTGTGGGTGTTTTAAGCCATGTAATGGTTATATGCCTGCTTAACCCTGAAATCTGGGTTTCATATTAACACGTCACCAGGTTCTGCATTTCTTTGCGCTTGAAATCACTGTAGCTCAGGTATGAAGAGGACATCTGGAGTCCAACCCTGATCCATAGACACGACTATGCTCGTGCTCGGAAACAGAAAAAACCTGATTCAATGCATCTCTGAATGCATCCCATTCCCCGGTCGAGCTACAAGTATCTTAAAAGTTTGTAACAATAATCGATCCTCTAGATCATTGCAGACTAGGAAATAAGAAATGGAATACTAGAATTTTTGCCCTGAACAGACTAGGAAAAACTGAAGACGTCCATATCAATTCAAGCTCTGATCCGTAGGTATCCAAACAGATAAGCGACAGTGGAGTTTTTCATTCTCTTTCAAACACACATAGGCGATGATGGGATCAGCAAAAACCCAGGCAAAGAGATAAGCAAGGCCATGTTGTGTCGCTCCTGCACTCGGGTGGATGCAAAAAAAACAATCACAGGGGAGATAATGAATCTAGCAGACGGTGCCTTACCAATGTGACATCCATGTACCATATTGTGGTGCTTGTGCGGGAGACCAAGGACGACAGAAGCTCAGCAAGCCACACTCCTCCTCTTGTCCTCCGATCTCTGTTCACCTCCAGTCTTTGACGACGAAGGGAAACCCCTCCCCCCCCCCCCCCCCCCCGACTTCTCCTTGTCACAGCAGAGGAGAGCAAAACCACCAGAAAAAAACGAAGGAGCGCCCCCGTTCCTGCACAAAATGAAGAGAGAGCCCCCAATAAATCCTTGAGCGGTATAGATAGGTGTCCTCGCTGCTCTCCGAGAACTTTCCCCCCGTTCGCTGGCGAAGAAGAATGGAGAGAGAGAGTCCAGACAAAAAAACTGCCCCCCTTTTCTGTTTCTTTTTTCAGAACAGTGACAACCACCCGATTCAGAAGGGGATGGCCCCCAAATCAATAAGAAAATCTGCATCATTTTTGTCAAGACTCGAAACAACTCGGTCTGCCATTTTGCAAGTTGTACTGCTACGCTGTTGGTTCAGATGAATTTCCATGAGTTGTACAAGCACCCATTAAAATATTCAACTCAGTAAGAGTTGGTAAAAACGGCATATTTAAAAGAATCAAAACTGCTCTATCCACATCGCCAACACGGCAAAGTAGATCAATCAATCAAGTGTAGTGTTGAATATTTGGATGCATACCATAAACTGGCCACATGGATTTAAAGTACCTTTGGGCCACCTCTAGTAGGCCCCTATGATTGCACAAGTTTAGAACAATGGTTGACATAATGCGATCAGGTTCAACGTTTGTCTCTATGACTTTAGACAAAAGTTCTAAGAGAAGTTCATCACTTCCAAGCTTTCCATATCCTTCCATAAGAGCACTCCATGAGATCATGTCCACCATCGGCAAACCATTAAACATTCCTCGAGCTTCTTGAACCAGTAACAGTTGGCATACATCATAGCCAATGCAGTGCCAACCTCCAAGGGGTAATACCTTCAAAGCATCCAATTTTAATGCGACATTGCATGCCGAAAGCTCCTGCAAACTTGGCATCAGTAACTCCATTCAAATGCACCGTAGGAGGGGCTCTGCACACTCCAAATACTTCTCATCAATCGTCAATTCCACTCTTCAAGTACCTGAAATCAAACGTATTTTCCTGCCAAATAGAACCACATTAGTGCATCAAAACCAACCATTTTCTGAGCTAATAGTACTATATGAACTGTATTCCTGCATTGCAATGTTTCTTGGGGTGTTTGCTTGAAGCTGTGGATCAAGGATGATGTGTTATGCATGATATCACTCTTGGAAAACTCTACAATGAATGCTTCCAGCAATTGTCATATAATTTGGTAATCATGATGGTTTAGAGATTGAAACCAAGCTAAGGCAGCACCCTTAAGGGTCAAACCAAATGCCTCAAACTATGTGAACAAGTCCTCAATTTTTTCAGCTCTTAACACTTATTTGAATTCAGCCACATGATCATAGGGCTCTCCTGACCCGTCAAAGTAGTTCTTCATTGCCTTAACCACTTGAGAGGGTCTAAGGGTTCTTGGGTACTCTCATGGATTAGGCAATGGAAAATCATGTTCATCTCTTTGATGCCTCTGTGCTCAGTGTCTCTCTCTTTCAAGTCTTTCACCTTCAAGTCCATATCTCTCTCTGTCCAGAGTGTGAAAAACTTACCTCATGTCTCTCTCTCTCTCTTGTCCATTTTTATCGTGCCTCATGAGCTTGGGATTATCCTACTCCTTGGAGGCCATGGGTAATGTTAGATCTTGGTGGAGGGAAAAGCAATTCGCCCTGCCAAGTGTATGCACACCTCCCATGCTCTATCACCAAGAACCTTCTCTCCAAGGTGTTATCCAGATAGACCACTTTGCCTGGTATCGTTGGATCCTTGAACTCGTAAATGGTGACTATGCATATTTGGCTAGGTTGATATGGCTTGAATGTCCAAAAGGCTTCCTCTATTTCTCTATTAAAAAATAGTTCTATGCTTTTGTTGCCTTGAGGGATCCAATCTACAGTGAGCAATCTGGTCAAAATTGACTTACCTCTAGGAGTCTTGGGTTCTCATCTTGCATCTCCTTGCTCTAGGTCCCCTATCTCATTCTCAAGAATGATATTTCCAAGCTCATCTGTCGTGTCTGGTAAGCTGGTAATCACATACATGGTTCCTTGCTTATCAATATGTGAACTCTCTTCCCGTTTGACCACTAGGTGTTCAAGTCCAAAGGGTTTATCGGGATTTTTGAGTTGGACAATTGATTGCCTCAGAACATCCTCATAGATGTGTGCATCTAATTGATTGGTCCTAATATACTCCAACTGTGTCTTATAGGGACCTTCTGGTGTCTGCAAATAGGCAATGTTTGAGCTACTTGTGGGTCTCTCCATGCTAAAAGACATTTTTGAATCACTCATCTCTGAACTCTGCAAGTAGTCATAACCACTGAGTTGTTAAGCCCACGACTTGGTTGTATGGTTGAAACTAGCCTCAGATGATTTGATACTTTGTCTATCCTAAGGTATCTACCAAATCTCAAGTTCATAAGCCTTGTCTACTAGTCCTAATTTTCCCCTTTGTACTACTCAAAATCCTTTGGAGCCCCCTTGGCTTCCTAATCCCACCTAAAGGTCAACTTTGAATTAGCTTTCCAATGAGCTCTAGAGCTCAAAAAACGAATTTCGGATGAAAATGTTATGTCAAATCAGGCTTCTGAGGTCAAAACAGGGAAACAAGATCTCATGATACATGATACTTAGGAGGTATTGGTGACACTTAAGAGCAAATGATACATGATACTTGCCTTTACACGATACGTGATATTACCAGGCCGCGATACACGATATTTTAGACAAACAATACATGATATCTGAACTATACAATACACGATACCTTAGCCTGGACGATACACGATACTGGGCTTGATGATAGGATACTTGGCTCCAACACGATACACGATACTTGAGGTTCGTGATACTTTGATTTCACGATACAAGATACTTGATCTCATGATATGATACTTGTCCTTGGATGATACACTATATTTATCTTGATGATACGATACCAACCTTTGTGATACACAATACTTGAGAAGTATCGTGATACATGATCTAGTGATACATGATACCAAATAATCCGTGATATGATACTTGGTTTGAACACGATACACGATACATGATACTTGCACTCAAATGATACGATACTGGATGGTCATGATACACGATACTTGTGAAGTATCATGATACACGATCCGAGGATACACGATACCAGATAATCCATGATACGATACTTGTGTAGTCATGATACACGATACTCATGCTGATACAAAAGAGTCCAAGCCTACATGCTTGGATAATTAGCATGTATCACATATAGTCACATATGACTATCCCATTGTAAAAGTCAATTTACCTTTTATCTTTGTAAAAGTGTGTATGTTTACTGCACTACTCTCACGTGGAGTTAGGAGGAATCAAATCTCGGGTTACTTGGTAGATGATTGATGAGAGAATAAATCCTATAGTTTAGGAATCGCTTTATGGTGAGAATTTGAATTTGAATTCAAAGCTCTCAACTATAAAAGTGGATTAAAAAAACTTGCAAGGTCGAGCCTGATTGTGAGATCATTTGAGAGGGATTCTTTGTGATTAGTGAGCTCAATCCATAGCTCCTTCACTACCCTCACATTGTGCAATTGAACATTGCCAATGTCATTGTATTTCTATGTGATCTAATCGATAAGTCCTAATGCCCAAGAGAAACATGATTATACAAGCCTTTATTTTGCTCAAACCCTGTGGAATTGGTCCACTTGGATTACCTGGAGGCCACAATTACCTCATGATGGATTCTTCCTTTGTCTATGCACTAGCTCATATGCATCCCAACAAATGCACCAGAATGTTTAGGTTCCTAAACCCACGGGAAAATGCCAATAGGTGCTTATGTTGTCTCCTGAATTCCTTGAAATCTACAATTTATGCTCCAATACTCATGAGAATAAGGAAGGGAACCCCCTCGCGTGTATGTAGATTTGGACCCGGCTTTATCGGTTGCTCTTGAGATTTCTCCCCTTACTCCCCTGTTCTTGCTCTCTTACTTCATCCTTCTCCTTCACCCCCTTTCTCTCTCTATTTCCCTTATTCTCCTTACTCTCTCTCCTCTATCTTCACACACTCTCTTGCCACTCTCCCTGCATCTACACTTGTACACAGCCCCTTTTTTACTAGATCTCTTTCACTTTCACACACACTCCCTCTTTCGCTCTTCCCTTGTCTCCCTAGTTCTCTTCTTCTCCCACATCCAAGCTACTCACCCCCATATACTCAACCACGCACACACACTTTTCATGCATAGACTCTCACCCCACTCGACTTCTTACTCACATAATCATACATCCAATCTCACATCTAAACTCACACATCCATCCACATTCATGTTCCTTCACCTCACTTTCCTTCTCATACCCTCTCTCATTGCACACACATTCTCATTTCCTCCTTACCTCTTGCTCCCTATCACTTCCACACATTCATTCCCTTACACACACACACCCACACCCCCTGCTCTCACATAGACACACACACTTACTTGCTTTCTTGCACACTTCCTCACTCTCTTTTCCTCATTCTTTCTCTCTTTTCACCCACTTCCTCTCCCATGTACTCACACACATTCATACACCTAGGTTCATACACACACATCCATACAAACCCTCACACATAGCTCCCTCACCCATGACGAGATGAAACACAAGCAGAAAAATCTCAAGGTGCACACACACCACTATGAGCTTCTAGAGCGGACCTATCAGTAACATAGGAAAAATCTAAGTCCAACAAGTTGCTTACAACTACCCGGTCTGGCACATATAATGGCTATGTCATCATCCACATTGGATCTCGGCTGATCAAACTATTAGCAACCAATTGCTCAATCTCGCAAATGTACACATGCAAAAACACACCCGTCCAGGTGATCACTGCCCTCCTCCACTCTGTCTCTCCCCCTCAGGAGTGGGGACCTTCTTTTTTTTTTCTTTTTCTTTTTATTTGTTTTTACTTGCATGAGTTGGCCTATGTTGCAATTGGATGCGACTCATGGACCTGAACACCTAGCCAGGTTGGTTCCACCCGTCTACCAACACAACATAGCACACAACGACATATACACATGACATATACATGTATACATATGTGTTAGCCCATGTGGTCTCGACTTCCCGGCCGAGATGGCTCCACTTACCTATCAGCCTGCTATGGTGTGAAGCATCAAAACAGATATACACACAGCCATCCCGACCTATGACAAAACTAGTGTCGGCTCGCGTTCCTGACCGCCCGACCAGGAGGATTGCACCCACCTACTAGCCCGTCATAGTGCATGGGTGCACATACATATATACATGCTTTTACTTGTACTTTTCTTTTTCTCTTTTTTTTTTTCACTTTTCCCATCTCCCATGTCTTGAGAGTTAAGGAGAGGAGGAAAGGAGCATGTGCCCAACCGACGTGCACATCATGCAACCAAAAAATGCAAAAAAAATACAAAAAACATATACGCGGAGTTGATAGATCGATCATCGGTCACCTTCGATTATATATGACACGACGGACTAGTCGCAAACAAACCTCTCATATTGGATTCCCCTATCCTACCTCTAAGTCCCTTCTTAAGTTGTAATGTAGCATGGTGACCTCAAAAGCTCCTACTCTGTCTCGCTCATTGCAAGTGGTCAATGCTCTTCGGACAGTGAGTCAGGCTCCGCCTCAGAAGCCTCGTCATCGCTGCCTATAATCAACTGATCTGCCCAAGCCAACCAAAGTTCATTTCCCTCGTTAGGTGTCTCTCGAGAATCATCATAGTGAAAATGCAGATCTTCTGCATGCCCAACCCAACAAAGCAAATATTCCTTTGACCACTCAGCCATTTGATG
Source organism: Ceratopteris richardii (assembly GCA_020310875.1). NCBI lineage: Eukaryota > Viridiplantae > Streptophyta > Polypodiopsida > Polypodiales > Pteridaceae > Ceratopteris > Ceratopteris richardii. The sequence continues at coordinate 69,532,591 of CM035414.1, read as the reverse complement.
CCATCACTCGTTACCTAATGATCTTGCATAACAATAGGCTTGGTTTATCACTTTCCGCGCTCTCAACCAATGGAAGGTAAATTGTTTCATAAGAAAGAGAATGCCATTCTTGCTTTGTACGTGTATCCAACTGCACATCTCTCGTAAGATCGTCCATATCAAGCAAAAGAATCCCCTGATCCAATGATTCATTTGGATTCTCTTCCATACTCCCTCTCCCATCGTCCTATGTATGGGTTGCCGACTATCTGAATACGTAACTTCACTAGGATTCAAAATTTTGTCCTTGTCATGCTCAACACAGGTCATTTCTGACTCCTTTGGACCACCGCCATTCTTAACCGTGCTCTTTGCATGAGGCACTTTACTCACATTGACCTTTTTGGCTCATTTTCTAATGCATGTCCTTTCTTCGATCCTTCGCATCTAGAGGTCCTCTCTTCACAAGCCTTTCCACTCTCCAAGAGGTTTCTCTTTTGATCATCTATTTCTTTGCGTGAACCTTCATTGTCTATGCACCACTTGACTCTCCCACAGCTACCTACTAGTTCTTTCTTGGTCCTAGATTCTTCCAACTCAACATGTCGAGAACCCGATCTCTCTTCTTTTCCTTTCAATGCTATTTTGCCTATTTTTTTCTTCTCCATAGTTTGTATCCTTTCCATCAACACTTCAACCTTTCTTTCTAATTCTTCACATTTCTCCATTTCACGCACTATTTTCTCCCTTTGAATTTTTTGATCAATTTTCCACCTCTTAATCAACTCTTGAAATTCCTCATTTACCTTCACTAGTTGATTTGATTTTTCCTTTTCTCTCATGTCCTGTGTACCCATAAAGCACTAGTGTGTCACTTTCTCTATCTCCTTCTCCAATAGCCCACTTGTTGTCGATCTTGCATCAGAGAGAGAATCCCCTTGGTTGTGCCTCTTTCCATCCACCCTGAGCACACCAAAACTCAGCTTCAGCTGAATGAAAAAATCCCCTTCTGCTGGATGTGTGTCCTTCTGCACATTCCCCTCAAAAACTTTCCCCCTTCTACAACAACCTTTGTTGCATGTTCACATAGTAACTGAGATGTGTGCTTTAGCTTTACTACCTTGTTGCCATGGAAAATGTCATGAACCAATTAAGATGTTGCTCTACAACATGAAACCATAGTGGTCCAACCCCTCGTTCCCTTTCCTTCAATGATTGCACAAACCAAACAACCCCCCCTTTGTTCAGAGAGTTCGATCCAAAAAGAATTCCCCCCTTCCTTCTATATCTATTGTCATGCCAAGCACCACAACACACCAGACCTGCCCCTCCCTGCACAGTTAATATCCTCCTATGCTCCTCTGTTTACTGATCTCATGATCATTGCAAACATTGGTGTGATATAACTATAAGCCCTCATATTCATAGGCTCCTCTTGGCACCACACAATCTCATCATTAGATAATGGTTCAACTCCTTTTTATCCAAGGATGGCCACAAAATGATTGGAGGCAGCACTCTTCTTTTATAATTTTTTTTTCTTCTCTCTATACTCCCTGTTCTACCCTCTGAAGGCTGCTTTTGCAAGCTTCCTGGACTCGAACTTGTGGCTATTGATTCGGCATCTCCTCAAGTACCTCCACCCTGAGGGGTTTACCTCCTTATCTCTGGGAGGCCAATCCACAATAAGTTGTCTCCTCCTTCTTACCACATCCGCGATGCAGGTCATCACAAATCCATCTTCCTCTTCCCTGTGACAATAAGCTGCACTCAAGCTACACATAGAAAAACAACCCCCCAAACTCTCGACTGTTGGCGAAGGAGAAAGTTCCCAAAATCATGCATGTGTCTCTTTCACTTCAAGCTCCAACAAGTGGCTACTCCCTTTTACATTCGGGCTCCCTTTCTGGCCGGAATGCCTCCTTGCATTGCTAATGTGCCATGACTCCTTCCTCTCGTTACCTGCACATACCCATAAAAACAAAAAAACAGAGCACCAAGAAGGAATCTCTGAAGTGATGCTAATTTTTTTCCCCTTTTCACGGTTCTTCTCCCCTTTGTACCCCCTCTTCTTCCCTCAGAGATCCCGTTCTTGACTGATGATGCTTGACGAGCTCCTACAACCTCTGATGATGCCGAAAAAACCAACTACAACCCCTTCCCCACAACCGAGAGAGCAACTAAAACCTTCATTATTTTTTCAACCCCCTCCCTTCAAGCTTCTCTGATGCACCTGTACAACCACAAAAAAAAAGCAACCCAAACCCTTCCACTCCCAGCTGATTGCAACCCTAGGCATACGAGCACAAAATGAGTTTTTTGACTCCCCCCCCTTTGATTTTCCCTCTGTACACAATTATGAGAAAAGAACCCCGATCTATGAGGGCATCTCACCCCAAGTTTTCTTCCTTTGTCGCCCCCTTTAGTGGATAGACTTCCCCCATATCCCCCTCCCAACTCCCTTTTACACACCAAAACAATAGAGTCTGCAAGATAGTTATGAAAAAACCTGACATTTTCAAGTAGAGGCCAATGCATTCCCCCTAGTGAGCAGGTACCTCGATACAGATGTACCACCCCTTTAGCTCTCTCCTGCTCCTCATCAACTTTTGCTTGCCCCGCACTTATCAACCATTAAAAAATAAACCACCAGCCCCTTCTGCCTCCTCCTCAAAGCCTCTTGCACACATCAATCAGAAATAGCCCCCAATTCCTTACTTCTCAAGGTGGAACAACAGAGTGCAACCCAACATTAATCTCCCAAGACTCCTTCTGTATTGTGGCCATTGATCTTCTCCCAATAGTTGTTGTGGATAAAAACGAAGAGGCCTTTTTTCCCCGTAAACTTCACTCGCACTTTAGTGACCAACACCAAAAAATTGGAGGGACTTCCCCCAAAAACTCCTTTCCAACTCGTCAGGGAGCTTCCTCGTTCCTGCTGTCCTGCACCTGAACACCTCTTGAGAGCAAGCGAAGAGAGAAGATGCCCAATTTCTCTCGCCCTCAATGAAGAAAGAGAGAGAGAAATGATGCTACCTTCTCCCCTTTTCCTTTGCTGCCCCTCTCCTCCTTAATGTCAAAAAATGTGCATAGAATTTAGGGGTGTATCCCCTTCTGACCTCTACTGACAAGGGGCAATAGACCACCGCCTTGCCAAGCCCGTCAAGCACCTCGCATGCATATATCTTTCCCGAGGACATGGGTCGTTAAGCATATATTTTTCCAAGTGTATTTCTACTAGATCCTTGGAGTCCACATTATCAGGGTCAAAATGGAAGCCATATACACCATGTATGATGATTTTTGCAGGACTACCAATCATAAAAAAATCATTCTCATCAACCGGAAGTAAATACCCCAACCAACTAGAGGACCATAGGTCACTGTAATTTCTCTCCACCTGGGTTGCTGCTAAGTGAGCATATGCACTGGGATTTACAATTGAACTACAATGGTGCTCCAAAAATACATATAACACCAAGCGTGCGTTAATATTGTTGCAGCTCAACAATAGTGAAATCATCTCCATCCACTAGCACATGATAGTGTGTCGGTCGGGTAGTACCAATGAGGCCAGCATGTGCATAGAGATAGAAATCATAGTCTCACAGATGACATAGGCTTGCATCCACAATTTTGCTCGGTTGTTCATCCAATCTATGGCATTACTACAGTTGCATCATCAAGCGTCCCACCAGTAGAGTTGTAACCTACTGCATTAGCCCCATCACTAAAGGGACTTCTTCCAGTGGAACTTAAACTTGTTGCATGTGCTAGCTTGACAAGCCACATGGCTACAGTCCCAAGTTCAACTCTCTTTGTTTGTCCTTGATTAACAAGGTCCACAATTTCCCTTTCATAAAGATTGTTGAAAACCCCATCTATTGCTAGCACGACCACATCGCCTAATGCTACTTCACTTTAAATTCCTCTGTATCATATGGATCATCACCATCAATCCCAGTCTGGTAAGGAAAATTGAAGCCATGTTGCATTGGTTTTGACTTCGTTAAGACCTTCCCACCTCTCACAACAATAAAACTCGAGTCTCCAATGTTTGCAATCTGCAATATCTTATCATGCAAAACAACAACCATGGCAGTAGAAGGTTCTCTTTCTTTGCATTTTTCCACTCCCTAAAGCATCCCGCAATGAATCCATTTCATGCTCATTTGATCGAAGTTTATCATCGACCACATCCATTTTTTTCTTTCCAAAATCCCTGCAATCAAACATCTATTCTACAAAATGAAGACATGTTAGTGCAAAAGATCAACCATAAATATAGTTAACACTAATACATATACATTGATCACTTCTCTACTTCACTTCTCTACTATGATCATCTCAAACTAGTGAACTTCTTAGAGCTTGTTCTTAGTGCATGGTTGATCATTGGATGTAATTTAAAGTATGATAGATTCAGTATATTGTCTAGTTCATGGGTACAAAGTTTCATTGTTATTGCCTTTTCCAATCGTGAGATATCTTTGTATCTTTGCTCTCTGGTATGCACACTAAAGCACCCCAAAAATGTCGGGCAAGTCTTCTTACTTGCTAAGGATCATTCTCAGTGTGGTCCATCTTTTTTCATTGAAATAACTCATGATTGTTAGCTATTTAAGTTAATTAGATACTCCCCAAAGGAATTTAGCCAATTGCTAGCAGGTTGAGAGCATTAATCACTTTATTGAACACATGCAGAGACCAAAATAGAAGTCTAAGATCTTGGTTGAACTTTCTACACATCTGTTTTGATCCATTGATTAGAGGATCATACTCCAAAGCACATAGGTGATTATTTGTGATCATTAGGAAGCTCAAGGGTCCTACTAAACTTTCCATAACTTGTTCTTGGCTGGTGTGAAGTAGGGTTTTGTAGCACCACTTCATCTCTGGAATGTATCCACCATCTCCTTCAACAACTCAACCTGACGATACACGATACTTGGGAAGTATCGTAATACAGAAGGAATAGGTATCGGCGATACATGATACTGCCAAGTATCGTGACACATTTGAATTTGGGTATCATGATACTTGAACTCAACCAGTCACAATACTTAGACTTTTTGAAGTCCAAATTCAAAATGTTTTGCAAATATGTGTTCTTTGTGCCCTTCTTGTCACTCGCATGTATCTGTAGATGCAAAATATCTCACCTAACCCACGATATTGCACTCGCAATACCTGACACAGGTCCTCTCATGCAGCATGGCTATGAATTAGATTTTTGGTGTTTTGAGAGTATTTCAAGAGTATTTCTTCAGCGTTTCAGCTCTGAACTCCCTCTAGGCTTCTTGCTCACAACCACAAATGAAAACGAAGTGAATGTACAGTAAAAAAACAGAAATTTTAGGTGAAGATGAAGATGGGAGAAGATGGTGATGATGATGATGATGATAATGATGATGATGATGGAGAAAAACTCAAAAATTGAACAAAAAATGACTATTTTTTACCTTCCAACCTCGCTACTGTACATCTTATCATCGCACGCTCGTCCTCAAAGCTCTCTCCCCAACAACGGTGCCAAATTCGGTGTCACTCTAGCATAATGGCAAGTACCAATGTGAAGAGATCCACCTCATAAATGTTAATCTACAGAGATGTGAGGACTGGTATGAAGACCATGAGCAAGTGAAGGCACAAGTGCATGAGTGAGAAGCACACAGGCATGCACACACATACACACACACACGTGCACACGAGGTAAGAGGAAAGAGTAGAACAATGGAAGGTCTTTGATTACGAAAGAATTCTCTTACAAAAGCTCAAATCTCTAACAAGCTAACCACCTCAAAATTGAGCTCTCTAGCTCTTGTTATAGTTTTTTTACTAGTTTTGGCCCTGTCGAGACTTAGTGTCTGGCCTAGTTAAAAATTAGGTTCCACGGTTTACTTGAGGGCTCAAACGAAGTCTAAAAATCATGAAAATTTATAGGATGATACTTCTAATCCTCCTCAAGCTCGAGAACTCCTTGGCTTGGACAAAATGGAGTTAAAAAATCTGAAATGATATTTACAATGTTTTTTGGTGATAAAAATCACTATATTTATAGGGATTTCTTTTGAAAATTTGACATGTGCTTCTTAGAGCTCCCTACATGCTTCCTTTTCTTGTGTGTTCACTTCTTGAATGTTGTTCCTGTGCCTCGTGCTTGACCTTGAGTGCCAACAAGGATGGACCTTGAGTCAATTGGATATAAAGAATGCATTTTTGAATGGATACATATTTGATAAGTATGCATGGAGGAACTTTAAGGGTTTGAAAATTTCAGGTATCCAGATTATGTTTCCAGATTAAGAAGAGCACTCTATGGGTTAAAGCAAGCTCCAAGAGCTTGGAACTATAGGCTTGTGAAGTATCTCAAGGATCTTGGACATCAAAGTTCAAAGGCAGATGCAAGTCTACTTATCAAAAGAACAGATGAAGGTATAATCTACATTTGTATTTATGTAGATGACATTATAATCACACGTACCTCAAATGAAGGAATCACGGAAGTAAAGAGATTGCTTGAGAAGGAATTCAAGATAAGTGATCTCGGGAACTTATCACATTTTCTTGGAATGGAACACTTATGCAAATCATGGTATATATGTATCACAAGAAAGGTATCTTCTGAACCTATTGAAGAATTTCAACATGGAGAATTGGAGAGAAGCTTCAATTCCATTTGAAGTTAATCATAAGCTTAGCAAATATGATGGTGCAGAATTCAAAGACATAAGGGTGTATCAATCTTTAGTGGGAAGTTTGATTTATGCTACATTAACAAGACCTGATCTTAGTTATGCCATGGGAGTCCTCTCACAATTCATGCATTGTCCAAAGGATCAACATTGGATTGCAGGTCAAAGAGTTCTCATATATATTAAAGGAACTATAAAGGAAGGATTATATTATCCTTTTACTTCATATATAAAGTCTAGAGCATATACTAACTTAGATTGGGCAGGAAGTCAAGATGATAGAAGATCAACACATGGATACATGGTGTATATAGGTGATAAGCTTGCGAGTTGGTGTTCAAAGAAACAACATACAGTAACATTATCATCAACTGAAGCAAAATACAAAGGTCTTGTGGAAGCAGCTAAAGAAGTAATATCAATGCAGACCTTGTTCAAAAGCTTGGGCATTGATCAAGGTATACCTATAACGCATGGAGAATATATGAGTTCACTTTATCTTGCAAAAATCCAGTATTTCATGCAAGAACAAAACATATAGAGATCCAATATCATTTCCTTAGAGAAAAGGTAATGGAGAAGGAACTTGAAGTGGTGTATAATCCTACAAAAGATCAGATAGCAGCAGACATCATGACAAAAAGTTTGGATGGAGTGAAGATAAGTCGATTCAAAGGAATGGCAAGAATAAAAGAAAAGGAGATTGTATGAAGAGATAGAAAATGTTAATTAGTGATTGAGGGGGACCTTTTGGGGCTTCACTAACTAATTAAAAATAAAGACATGAAGACTTAAGTGGAAAGAAGAAGAACAAAGAGCTATGGAACTTGGACACTCAGAAAACCATGCCTATGTGAAGGGATAAATTCACACATGTAATATTATGATGAAATTAGGTTCCAAATTAGTCTAGAAATTTTAGAATTATGAGTTTGAGAAATATAAGCATATAGAAAAAATCTATATAGTTTAATTTGAGAGAAAGAAATGTAGATGAACTCGATTTGTAAGTCTTGAGATAGTAGGGAGGGAGTTGGGATTTTCTAAGAGAGATGATGGTGAGGGATCATTCATAGATACATATCTTTTTGCAGCTATGAGTAGAATGAGGCTATTAGTAAGCCATTTTGTACACATCCTCTATAATAAAAACACATGTTTGTGTAGAAGGATTTGAGTTAATTCTCCTTGTGTGAAGAAATCTAAGTGATTTCATAACTGTATGAATGTTAGTTGGAAGTTACAAGTTTTCTAGCATAGATTTCATTGATCTTCTAAGAGTTAGATCTCAGAGTATGGTGTAAAGTTTTTTATGAGTGATAGCTCATTTTAAAGCTATATCCTTATCTATAATCGAACAAAAGGTCTTTGCAAAATGGATGTGTGCTCAGAGAAATAAGCTTAATAGTGAAGGCATGCTAAATCAATGAAGGTAATTTTTAGGTTTCAAACATAGTTTAACTTCTGAGGATATTTCAAGTTATTTGCAAGTAATTACTTGAAAATTTTGCTTGGAATGTGTTGCTTACTATATGTAAGACTTTTATTAATCATTGAGCATAAGAAATGTGAGATTGAAGTCAAATCAGAGAAGAATTGAAGCGAGAAGAAAAGGTGCATTTTTAGAAAGAGTAAATGTTCACATGTACTAAGAAAAGTGTCAAAGTTTTTGAAGTTTGAAGTCTTGCTGAGTTAATGGTGATTATAGAGGCTTTCTAATATCACATTAACTTACTTGTTTTGATGTTTCATACATGAACACACCACATCTACTATAGAAAGTATCACATCCACAATGTCCTTTAGTTTTAGGGCTCCTACCTCCAAAGCCACACTCTTTTCTGCTATCACCAACCCATTGTACAATATATCTACCAAACCCCTCAAACCAGCCATTGGAAACAAATTCAAACACATTGCAGTTGGCATACCCATTCTCACTAAAGGTAACATTTTTTTGTAACCCCCTACACCCAAGTCCCATTTATTGTAGATCCCTACTCTTCTTTAGTTTCTCTTGTCATCGAAATCACCTCAATCGCCACCACATTACCACAATTTTGGGAAGACTTCATGGGAATTATGGACCACATTACAACTTCGTCTTTATGGAGTTCTCAACCACTTGGCTCATCACTTTACACTGACATTACAAGTACAATACCTACCATCCCCATATACATGGTAGAACCCAAGCACACAACACTATCTGATCCAATGAATATCTCTCCACCCACAACACCACCCCCTCCCCATACACTTCCACAATCTCCCATTCCCCCACCACCAACATCATCGACACTAGTCACACCATCATGCATGGAATTCATAGCTCCCATTCCCATCACCCCCTACATTTCCCCCTGTATCTATTGCATTCGTGTTTATAAATAATACGATTAATACTATAATTCAGTGTACCACACAATTGAGGAATGATTATCAATCGTAGAGGAATGCAACACCATTCTCCTTGAAGAATCACAATGCTTACACATTGGACACACTACTCTCGAAGCAAAAAACCACAACTTACGAGCATAGTATGACACCCTCCAGCAAGCCCACAATGAACTAGAATCCAGAATGCAAAATATGGATGAAGAGGCCATGAAAAATATGACCCTTATGTTGGATCACCAAACATAGCGCAATGCTAAGCTACAAAGGAATACGTTTACTTAGATGGGACATGTTTGCCACACTAGAGGAGAACAAACATCTCCAACAACAAAATCAAGATAATTTGGAGGTAACTAAGGAAGGCACCCCGCAAGCAACAATTAGTATGATAAAATTTCAAGTTGTTCCTTCATACCAGATTCACATATTACTAGAGGAACATGCAAACTTCTTAGAAGCATATGACAAGCTAGAGGTAGAACTGGATGAGCTCAAGAAAAAGTAGCCGCAACTAGTAGTAAGGTGTCTAAAGCCATCCCTTTGCCACCAAACACACAAGGAATTGAAAATCTCCAAAAACAAGTTGAGGAATTGCAAGAAAAACTATTACAATATGAATGAACACCATCCCCACTAGTAGAACCCGAACCATAAGAGTTAGTAGGGATGCGGGTGGAGGAAACATTCGAGGAAGCCTATGAACCACAACCCTGTACCCGAAGGCCAAGTCACTGAAGAAGGACAGGATACCTACAAGGCACCTATACCACAATGGTTAAAACAAGTAAAAGAAATTGGACAAATACATGATGACCATGTCACAATTCAGATTCCATCACTGTCAAACCTAGAGGAAACCGTTCGTAAATTAGAATAGTTCCAAAACATTGTTGGATTTAGATGTCTGCGAAAGCATGCAAACAACATAAGAAAGAAGAAGAAGCTTGAAGCACAACACACAATGCTGAATGTATTATCACTAGAATGTACAAAGATATATGTAGCCCGTTAGGGCAATAGGCACATTTACAAGACGGGGGAAAAAACCTCCTAAAGAGGGAAAAAAGTGTCTCGGCGGTCCTAGAGTGTTCACACACATCACTACCTAAATATATCAACAAATCCCCCCTGTGAGTGATGCAATGAACAAGGAGCTTACACTCATGTATAAGGAAGTGCCAAGCTATGTGGAATCAATCCACAAAAGGAAGTAAGCCTAAAGCTTTGCGAAAAGCTTCAAACTTCTCCCTAGGCAGAGCCTTCGTAAAAAGGTTTGCAATGTTCTCTTGCGTGGGCACATATGCCAAGCTAATCTCCCCAACAGAGAACCTCTCCCAGACATAATGATAATGCACCTCAATGTGCTTAGTGCGAGCATGGAACACAGGGTTCCTCGCAACTGCCAATGTGCTCTGACTGTCGATGAAGATGGTGGTGGCAGAAGACTGACCAACACCCAAATCAACCATAAGGCATCTGAGCCATTGTTGATATATTTAGGTAGTGATGTGTGTGAACACTCTAAGACCACCGAGGCACTTGTTTCCCTCTTTAGGAGGTTCCCCCCCCCTTGTATGTACGCCTATTGCTCTAATGGGCTACTAATCTTTGTACATTCTCTAGTAATACATTCAGTATTGTGTGTTGTGCTCCAAGCTTCTTCTTCTTCCTTGCGCTATTCGCATGCTTCCGCAGACGTCTATCTCCAACAATTGGTATCAGAGCAGGTCACCGCTTCATCTAGGGCATCGTCGACACCTCTCCGGTTGTATTCTCAGAATCGCACGAATTTTGGTGAGCATACTCAATGTGTTTTTGAGATAAAAAATGTTTTGCTCTGTCGTGCCAAAATCGTGATCTGAGCTCGTTTCGGCCTCCAAACGCACTATCACAGTGCTTGTGCAGGCTATTTTGTCTTTTTGTTCCAAAGGTATATACCTGTTTTGGTTCGCTAGTATAAGCATCTCGAAGTCTGCTAGAGGTTTAGTAGAACTAGTCTGGGCAGTTCCATTCAATTTTTTGAGATACAATCAATTTTCTGCCATCGGCCACGGTTGAAAGCAGTGATGTATTTTGTATGTTGGTTGTTGAGGATAAATTGGATGGTACCAACTACCCGTTGTGGGCTTATATGATGCGACATGTATTGGTTGCAAAAGGACTGTGGAACATTGTGCAGGGTCTTGAAAAACGTCCTATCACACCTGCAATTGTTACAATTGCAGGTACTGAAGCTGATGCAGAAGGTGTCGAAGATGATGATATTCTACATATTCCTGTTTATGTTGCGGTTTCTGCTGTGGAGGAGCCTAGAGAGAGTTTAGAGCTAAACGATGGAGGAAATATTGAGCTTTGCACTCTCAATATGCCCAAAATCTGATTGACCAATTACGTGGCATGAAACGACCTACAACAAGTATCATGAGTGGGTGCGATATCATGGGTCTAGTGATAGATTTTGTAGGCATAGGCACATAACGGTGATATGGAGGGACAAGGTGCACATATTCACAAAAATTTTTGCATTTAGACTTCACAAAGTCCAAGTATCATGATTGGTTGAGTTCAGGTATTGCGATACCAGAATTCCCATGTGTCACGATACTTGGCATGTATCGTGCATCTCCGATACCTCATAGTCCCTGTGTATCGCAATACTCCTCAAGTATCATGGATAATTAGGTTGAGTATCGTGACCATCTAGTGTTGTGTATCATCGATACTTCTTGAGTATCATGTATCATGAAGGTTGGTATCGTATCATTACGTCTAATATCATGTATCATGATCGAGTCCAAGTATCGTGTATCATGCACCCTTGTGTATTGTGTTGGAGCTAGGTATCATAAAGAAAGAGAAGGAGAACGAGAACAAGGAGAAAGAAATAAAGAGAAAGAGAAGAAAGAGAAAAGAGAGAAGCCAAGAGAGATAGAGAAAAAGAAAGAGATGGAGAGAGAGAAAGAGAAAGAGAAAGAGATGGAAGAAAAAAAAAGAGAGGTAGAGAGAAAGAGATAAAGAATATGAAAGAGCAATAAATGGATGAACAAAGAGGAACAGAAGATGAAAGTGAAGAGAAGAGAGAGAAGGAAAAGTTTAAAAAGAGAGAGAAGAGTAAAGAAAGAGAAAAAGAAAGATGGGGAGTATGAGGATAAGCAAGATTAGCATACCTACCTTTACTTAAATGGACATAACTCTCTCATATGGTATCCAAATTGGATCATTCTATTTGGAATAGAAAGTTGACTCCAAGAGCTTTCGAATGAGTGGCTGGAAGCTATCATTGGATAATTAAAAACCACCTGTAGAGAGCATTCAATTCTCTACATATCTCTTCAAAGAGGCATGCTGCTCACTCACCTAGCTTCATTGTTTTGGCCATAACTTCCTAATGCAAGCTCCAAATCACGAAATTCAACTTGGTATAGATTTTTCACTTCAAGCACATTCTTTTGACAGTAGATGTCATATTTTGACCATTGAAAGCCATATCTTCACAAGCTTTTAGATGGCTGTTGACTGGCAAAAAACTCTCTTTGAGTGATTTGAGTGTCCAATTATGATAATTAGGAGTTTCTAATCATATTTTGAACCATTTTGGATAGGAGTGAATTTATTTTCATGCATTTGAATCATAATTTTTCTTTCAAATAAATTCATTTGAATACTTCTCGCATCAAAGTTTAAAATTTTGCATTGTATTTTCTTCCAGTTTTATGAAATCAACATTGGAATGTGCATGAAAGCTAGTTTTTACATGAATTTATCTATGCACATGAAGTCACACTAACTTATGTTGATTCATAAAAGCATGCGAAGATCTTGTTTGTGTGTTTTAGAATCTTTGGCAGGTATTGAAGGCAAAAAAAGACATTGTTATGAGGGCGTGTAGTGCCCAACAACACATTTTGGAAAAGTTTCTTATTTGCAGGTTTTTGAAGTAAAGAAAGTGGTTTTCCAACCACTACGTTGATGCCTATCATTGTAATGGTTATTATTTTTTTCAAGCTTCATTTTCCTGGGGAAATGTTGCCGAAAATTTTGTAGCCACATGGCGTTATATGCCATGTGAGAACTAGAGTGATGTTGTGTTGTGAGAAAGTGGAAGTCTTATGTGTGCATAATTAAAATCATATAAATTGATTGAATTAGAGAAGAAGATGCATTTGTAGATGCATGCATACATAGACGATTGATTGCTAGAAAGTTGAAGTGCATGGTGCATTTTTTGTCTATAGAAGATCACTTATATGTATCACCACAATGAGTTAGGGTGAGCATGAGGTATGTGATAGAGGTATCATGCATAGGCTAATTTTGCCTTTAGAGAGTAAAGGACAAGGTATATACATCAAGAACAACCAAGATGTGTTTTTGACTAGTAACGCATGAGCACATACATTGTTTTTCATGCGAGTCTATGTACTTGATATAGACGTTTATCTCGAGTCCCCACAAGAGTGCTATGGTTATGATCATCAATACAAGTATTAAGTGCTTGTATGTGATTGGTTTTGATGAGGTTAATGAGGTGTAAGAAGCACAATGAATAGAATGACATCCATGCATATTCACTTCCATTGAAAAGTGAATATTGTAAAGAATCGATTTTTCAACAAGACGATTTGTGATGGTTAATGATTTGCATTGATCTAGATGATCATTATATGCATGGATATATTTCCATGTCATAATCCATCCAAGATAATGAATAATTTTGTTTAGTCATAAGGATTAACATGTCTCCGTCATTTTTAAGTTTAAAAAAATAAATGAGGAAATAGTTAGTGAGGTAGCAGCCTTGTAGATATTTGAATGCTATTCTTTGGGATAATGCCCAAGTTCATTGAAATTTGAAGAGCAAGTAGCTCCCAGGGTTATCTTTAAGCTGACCAATTTTCAAGTAATTTGAAGACTTTTAGGTAGGTCAAATGACCTCTGCACTAAATGTGATGCTAAGAGAGGTAGAGGCGTGAAACAAGTGATATAGGCATGTTACAAAGGGCATTTCTCTTCATTGATAGATTCAAATTGAACGTTTTTTGTTGGGCATGAAAGTTGCATAGATGCACTTTGTGCATACCAACTTTAATTATTTTTAGACATCATTGGATAGGTCAAATAATCTCTTCACATCAAAGTGCAACCTCTGGAATTTATTAAATGATCAAAGACCATGTGACCTAGAGGTGATTGGTTATCTTAGCTTATTTAGTCAAATTGAATGATTTTTGTTTCTAACATTAGATAAACACCTCCAGATGGTGTGTACAAAATTTAAAGATGAAAAGTCTCTCCATTTAGGAGATATAAAGAAAAGAGTAAAAGATAGCCTCTGCACATTTTTAAAATATTGCAAGTATAGAGGCTTAGTATTTTGATCATTGTGAAAGATCCAAATGTCCAAATACTATGAAACTTATATCAAGTAGATAGTAGTAACTATATTCTGTTTAAATTTAGAAGAAATTGGATATCAAGTGGTAAGTCAAATGACCTATTCTTCTCAGAACAATCTCTGGCAAGGATTTTCCAAAGAGTGGTACATGTGTCTGATGAGCACATGATATTTTCATATTTTAAATTCCAATTTCAAAACTTTTTGTTGGAGAAGCTACTACAGTATAGACCCTATGAATTACCATAAAGTAAAGGATTTTGGAATTTATCTTCATAGTTAGAAGATATTATAAAAGTGAAGCAGCATTGTTTCTCGGCTCACCTAAGCGCAGGTGTAGCAGAGATAGAATTATTTTTTTGAATGCATATTTGAATTTTTTGAGACCAAACTATATAAGTTGAACTAGATTTGGGCACAAAGAAAATGAAATTTGTAATTTGTTTGATCAATCTAAGGGCTTCAAGAAGATGAACCTCTACATTTTCAGAGTTGGTCCTCAAATGTTCGACCCTTCCAGTAAAATGGTTATAAAACTCTGAGCAAATATCCAAATCAACTGATTTTTATGCCTAATGAAATCTTGAGCAAACTTACATAAGGCAGGAAAATTTCATACTTTTTGCATGAGTAAAAGTTAGTTAAAAGTAAGATGTAATCTCTTGTTGTTGGAAATTGTTTATGAAGGAGACATTGTTGAAAGAAAAAGATTTTCCACACATTTTTATGATACTTTTTTGAAATCTTGTGATTAACATGGGCTAGCTATGCCCTAGATATGTGTTTATTGATCATTGGTTTATGGTGACCATTCTTAGTAGGATTGAGGAGACTCTGTCAAAAGTTTCAAGAATATATATAGTGCCATGAGAGCATGGAACAGGAGAACTTTGCTAGTTGTTCTAATTTCATATCATTGGATTCATACAAGTAATTTATTGTGAGTTGATATTTGATGCAAGCCGCATCCTTCACAACTCTAGTTGAGTTGATTTATTATTTAGTTCCTCATTTCTCAACTCAAGATGAGTTGATATTAGAGTTAGTTATGAGTGATAGCGTCATAGGAATGACTCTGTTCTTTCCATCGAGGGAAGGAAACACTTCAGGAAAACTTCATGATTTCATTATTATTATTCATGGTTGTGAGTACTCACCGAGTTATTCTTATTGTTTTGGAGAGAAGTGTTTGACTTTAATCTCATACACGCATCTATGTGGGGTATAAAGTCTGGTGGTATGGGACATCAAACTTTGTATTCTACCTAGGTGTAGGACAGATGGTATGTGAGAGAAGTCTCTGAGATTATATTTTTTATATGATTTGGAGTTCATTCATATGATCTTCTTATTATTAGACAACAGAGGGGTAGTTGAGGCAGTCACTCTGTATGTGATCGCAAACAATCAAGTTCGTAGGCTAGCAGCCTAGAAGCGGAAAGGCAAGGTTTGCATATGAGAACTATGAATAGGCAATTGCATTAAGAAGAAATTCACAGAGTACGTACTACTTTATTTGATATGCCTAAGGTTAGGCCATGGTTCACTAGATGCTTAGCCTAGTGGGCTATGAGTGTGCTCACATCTACTTACCATTTTTCAGTGTATTTAGTGGACTCACATTATGGTCCTCAGTATATCTGGGAGTACTAGATTATTACAATAGTTTGCTAGAGACACCTCACTCCTAGTTAGGAATGCTTTGATCATAGTGATGATCAGATGGTGGTCAGAGATAAAGCAAAGTTTCATCCACTTGGAACATCTTGCATGTTATTGTTGAGAAGGTGGTGGTAGTTCCGCTAGTTGCTATACTTTCTTAGCACGTCTTTACTTGGCATGATGGATTTAGTTCCACAAAGTGGATTGGGGTTTACTTTATATGAGAGATATTTTGATCCATAGTTTGGATTATCATATATGTAGATCAAGATTTTTATCCATAGTTTGGATTATTATATATGACACATCAAGATTTTGATCCATAGTTTGGATGTGACAGATTGAAATCTTGGTCCATAGTTTGGATCATTGACATATTGATATCTTGTTCCGTAGTTTGGATCATTGATAGATTATCATCTTGGATTCAGAGTTTGCGCCATGCTGAGACTTTCTTGAGTTTCATTTTCATTACAGTAGGTAAATCAAGTAGATTTACTCCAGTGTAGAGATAGTAAATCAAACAGATTTACTTGAGCTTAGAAATAAAAAACTATTTGGAAAAGATTTCCATTTATCTTTAGTATTTTTCCACAGAGATTGGGACATAGCCACATTGTTTTGGATTAGCATAATAGTTTTCATTACTCTAGTGGAGTAAGTGATTTTGCACAATTATACCATATGACAAGCTGTCAATGGGTATTCCAGGGAGACAAGGGCAAGTTTCCAAGGTTTCTACAGATGACAAGCCGTCACAAGTTAGTGATCAAGGTCTAGGCATAGGGAGTCCGAGGATATTCCGAGTACTTATGATGCGCACATAGGGACTCATTGAGCCTCAGAGGGATTCCTACAGTATGCCCAATGCAAGGACTACTATTTATGAATGGAAATGCTAGATAGGGAGCACAGAGACTAGTTTTCTACTTTTTGAGCATTTAGTATTTCACACACCTACCACACCCTACTCTTATTATTTGGAATCACAGATTTTGATTCCCATCTTGATGGCTCCTTCTATATCATTGAGGACAATGATCTTTAGAAGGGGGAGAGAGTGTTATATTCCAGAGATGTACATGCTTGGAGGAACGAGAAGTTCCTTGCTCGGGGGATAGCCAAGGCCAAAAAGCCAGAGAGTTCATACAAGGTACCTACTCATGATGGTCAGATGAGTAGAGGGACCTTAGAGAGAAATCTAGATGGTGACTAGGCAAGGGCTATAAATAGGTTGGGAAGCATGTCATTCTCGAATTCTCACATTAACTCCTCTGTATCATGTATCATCACTTCACTAAGTATCACGTATTGTAGAGAGCCATATCATGTATCACGATACCTCTACGTATCGTGTATCATTGAGCTAAAGTTTACCTTCAAGTGGGATTAGGAAGCCAAGGGTGCTCCAACGGATTTTGAGCAATACAAAAGGGAAAATTGGGACTAGTAGATAGGCTTATGAACCTTAGATCAAGTAGACACCTAGGAAGGGATAGACAAACCATTAGATCTTCTGAGGCTAGTGTCAACCATACAGCTAGGTCTTGGGCACAACAACTTAGTGGTTATCCCTACATGCTAAGTTCAAACACAAGTGATTCGGAATTATTCTTGAATATTGAAATGGAGGAAGCTTTTGGAGATTCAAGCTACATCAACTTAGAAAAATAGGTGGTCACCATCTACGAGTTCAAAGATCCTAAGATACTAGGCAAAGTTTTCTATCTGGATAACACATCATAGAGAATGTTCTTCGTAACAGAGCATGATAGGCATGCATACACTGGGAATAGCGAATTGATTTTCCCTCCACCAAGATCTAATGTTCCCAATGGCCTCCAACAAGCAGGATCATCCCAAGCTCATGGAAACCAAAGGGAAAGAGCAAGAGAGAGACCTGAGGTAAGCTTTGCACACACAGTGGGTAGAGACAGTTCAGGGCTTGAAGGAGAAAGACCTGAAAGAGAGAGACATACAGCACATAGGCATAAACGAGATGAAAATTATTTTCCACTGCCTAGATCTTGAGAGTACCCAAGAACCCTTAGAACCTCTCAAGTGGTCAAGACAATGAAAAACTACTTCGATGGCACTAGAGATCCTTACGATCATTTAGCGGACTTTAGACAAGTGTTACGAGTTGAACAAGTCAAGGACCTGTTCACTCAATACAATGCCTTTGGTCTAACTCTCAAGAACAAAGTCTTAACGTGGTTTTAGCCACTACACCAAGGTCAGTTCATGAATATAGAACAATTGCTAAAAGCATTCATCGTGGAATTTTCCAAGAGTTGCATCAGACATAACACATCATCCTTGATCCATAACTTCAAGAAAACACCCGAACAAATAGTTTGGCTAGCAGGATGCAAATTTAAACAATATGTGGAGAGATGTCCCACACCTCAATTACTTACACAAGCAAAACAAGTTTCCTCGTTTTTTAGATGGACTTCTAAGTGGGAAACTTAGATCATATGTATATCTCAAGGAGCCAACCACACTAGATCAATGCTTTAGAATGTGTATTGACATAGAAGACAATTTGGGTGAGGAGTTAGAATTGTCCAAACTCTATAAGGATTCTGATAGTTCTACTAGTCATACTTCCCGACCCTCCACTGAGATAGATGAGATAGCTTAGCAGGTCACAAGGAAGCTAGGAGTTCAAAATAGACAAACACCAAGGGTCACCTCATTGAAGTGATGTTATACTTGCAGAGGCAACCACATGGCCAATATATGCCCAGTGCAAAACCTAAACATGAGAGAACTGAATGCTCCATATTACACTATTGAGAGAAGATGCACCAACCATATAGCTCAAGATTGTCCATATAATAGGCAAGTCTCTCAGACAAAATTATTAGCAACCTTACCAATAGGGTCGGTATCAGAACCAATACCAACAGCCATATTATAAGCCACAACAACAATATCAACCTCAATACCAACAACATTACTAGGCACTATATAGGCCACAACGGATCCTAGGAAACCAACCACCACCCCCTACCAATGTGATTCCAGTTAAGTATGCAGTAGCAAAGGAGAACCCTAATAGAGCATTGGTGCCAATGACCCCTTAGTCTCAGAAAATGACCCTCCCACTCAAAGTTCTGACTACACCCATGAAGATAGTCCACAAACTTATTACACAGAGTCACCCAAGCATAGTGAGACCCATCTGTATCAATATGAGGCACTACTTATGGAACTAAATTGGGAGCCAGAATACTCCTATGTCATGTATACGAATCCTAACCCGAGGCCCTAATTGAGACAAATGAGACCACAAGCCCCTAGAGGACCATTTTTTAGATGTCAGGGTGACCATTTCACTCGTGAATGTCCCCACCCACTAACTCCAAGACAATGACAAAGCATCTCAATACCCTTTTGTCCTGAGTGTGGCAAAGAACATCTCTCGAGAGATTGTCAAAGGAACTCCTCTAGTGCATCCAAGGTTACACCCATTAATGTGGTAGGATTAGGGGTGGATTCAAGTTTGAGTAGCATTTGAAAGAACTTGGAGAAGCTTGTAGGAGGTAGAAAGTGAGTTGCGAAGCGAAGAAGTTCAGTCCAGCCAACTGGCACAAGACTAGCTCTTGAGCTTATGGAGACTCAAATAGAACTTATGGGCATGTGGTAAGTGCAATAAAATGCACTTTGTACTTTGGAGCATCAAAAAGAAAGAGTCGATACAAAACAGATAGGCTTGCACATAGAGTAGCTCAAAAAACTAACTATCTTTGGATGAAGCAATCAACTTCAAATGCTCATAGTAGCCAAAATGATTACAATTGGAAACAATCCTTTTGGAAGAGTGATCCACATAGGGTTGAGTGTATAGAATGCATGAGTACAAGAAATAAGAAAAATATGCTTTTCGAATGAACCTAACACTCAACAATGGTACCTCCTATTTTTTAGGAATGCATAGAGATAGACCCCAAGACAAAAAAATTGAGATTTCTCCCAATCTACTGAACCAAAATGCTTTGAAAATTTTCCCTTGAACCTATGGAGATTCAAATAGACCTTATAGGCATGTGATAAGTGCAATAAAATTCACTATGTACTTTGGAGCATCAAGGAGAAAGAGTCGATACGAAACATATAGGTTTGCGAATTGACTAGCTCAAAAAACTTACTATCTTTTGATGAAACAATCAACTTTGAATGCTCATAGAGCCAACATGATTACACTTGGGAAAAATCTTTTTGGAAGACTGATATGCATAGGATTCAATGTATATAATGCACAAGAGGACAAGAAATAAGCAAAATATGCTTTTGGAATGAACCTAACACTCAATAGTGGTACCTCCTATTTTCTAGGAATGCACAAAGATAGACCTTGAGATAGAAAATTGAGATTTCTCCCAATCTACTAAACCAAATGATTTGAAAATTTATACACATAAACTAGAAACTAATGCATTTCCAATGAGGCACAACCATCCAACTTGAAGCTCTGTACAGAGAGAAGCAGCCTCTACAAGCTTACTATTCTTGAAGAAGATGATGCAGAAAAATAGTAGCAAGACAATGATGTCCACAAGTGTATGTATATTGCTTCCATGTAATGCACAAGTGATTTGAAGTATTAATATAGAGTCTTGAAGTACTCCGTGACTTCTACAAGTGGATTTTGAAGTCAAATGAAGGCGGTAAAGGTTGTTGGAAGGAATCAATTCACTTTCCTACAATCAAGAAAAAGTGAAGATCTAGTTTTATCTACTTTTAGGTTATTGATTGAAACTCAACCACCTCAAATTCATGGAATTTTAGCTCTCTTTTTCCTATTGTACATGTGTAAACCTCTAGGCTTTTACAATGGTAAATAATCCATAAAAAATATTTCAAAAAAATACAACAAATGAGCATAAGTAAAAGAACTCTCCAACATATATTCTTTTGACGTAATCCAAATGATAGATTTTTGATATATATCAAATCCACCTCAAGCATAGTGTAATCTTGATGTTCCAATAGTGTTAATGTGGCCCCTATATAAGCAGACACTAGGGCACAACCCTTAAAACAAGCTAAACTAGTAGAACGATAAGAGTCAAGTGAATCAAGAGAGCCTAGTAAGAGGAAAACAAGAACATGGAAGGATACCAGGGAGAAGACCAATCATAAGTGGGCTAGAAAGTTATCTGAACTAGAAGAAAGCTTAAGAGGCACAAAAACAAAAATAGCAGACATTTCCTCTCAAAACCCCTCACATGTCGAAAATCCATCCACTCCACTTCATCCCACCCAACCACTCATTATAAATAGACCACAACCAGGGTTTGTTCTTGTAGAAAGGCTTGGACATGATGTTCAAGGCCTAGCAGGCTTGACCTCAAGAAGGGCCAACAATTGAAAACCTAGACAAGAGTTACCCTATAGCAGATTTAGAGATTGAAGGGACAAAATTTTGCATGAAAATGGTAGAACTAGCTCAGGCTATGCTTGAGGCCAATCAATTGTTCAATCAAACAAATTCTATCAAGCTGGGTTTGCATTTCCAGGGCTTACTAAAAATATTAGAGAAGTTGGAAAACAAGCTATAGGTTTCTTTACCTCCATAGGCTCAACCAATTGTTGAAAATGAAAGCTCGCCACCAATGGAAGTTTATGTTCTTGATTCCATGGATATTGGAACACCTCTTTCAATTCAACATTACTCTCAAGAGTTCTTGCGAGAAATACAAGAAGAGAAATGGGCCAAGGTACCCCCTCCTATTCCTAAAATTGATCATCTTCATTATCAAATTCCCCAAGATATTCCATCTATTTATGGAGACAAATAAGAGCAACAAGAAGATGAAAGATTAGATTTTGAATAATGTCAAAAGAAGGCTCTAAGCAAAAAGTCCCAGAGATAAATCTAGACAAAATAGAAGACATGAGTGAAGGTGACGAAGGTAGTACTTATCTTCCAATCACCTACCAAGATCACAAACCAAAGTTATCTTAGATTCAGGTGGTGATGTTGCGATTGCAACCACCTCCTTGTGGAAGCAATGGGGGAAAACCACATTAAGACCAACTAGAATGAAGCTTCAAATGGTTGATGGCCATATTGAAAGACCTCTAGGATTGCTAGAAGGGATAATTCTAACCACTTGTGGTGTAGAGTTTGAACACACCTTTGCTATATGTGACCTCGAAAAAAATACTGCCTATTAAATGATCTTAGGAAGACCCTTCCTATGGCAACTACAAATAGTACAAGATTAGGGAACCAACTCCTTGTATCTGCAGCACTTAGGGGTAAGCACCAAGGTCAATTTGAAGGATTATACCTTTAGAGATGTACCACCCCTACAAAGGAATCCCATCCACAAGGTGCAAGAAGATTCAATCTCTGTGCATTTTGAAAGTTCTTCAGATCCATCCTGGATGCATGAAGATACTAACTTGTGGATGTGCAAGGTCATAGAGGAAGAGGAAAGATGCCTAAAATCGAGAGAAGAAGGAACTTCTCAAGGAACTAGACTGTTTAGAGATCAAGCCTACACACCAATGATATTTCTAGATGAGGAATTTGAGCCTCATGGTTGGGAAAAAATCTTAGCCACCATGGACATTGCTATCAATGAAGAACAGTGGATGCCTCATTGTGATGAGGAGGGCTATGATATCTCTTCGTTCATGTGTGAACCCTTGCTAGAAGAGTGTGACTCTAATGAGCTCATAGAAGAAGAAGAGGACGATCATGATCTAGACTCCAATGTGATGGATAGTTGCTTTGACTCAGAGGAGCACTATCTAGAAAATGTAGGAGTATTTACCCAAATAGAAGGAGAGCCTCTCATAAGCATTAAAATTGTAAATTCAAGGGATGAAATTGAAGGTAGTCAAAGAAAAAGAAAAGAAAAGGAGTGGAACATGCAAAGGAGGAATCATTGTCCAAAGTACTAAAGAATTTCAAGAAATATGAAGTTGAAGACCGAAAAATTTTGATACGGATGCCTAAGAGAGAAGCAATCATAGGAGAAGCATACCATAATAAAGAAAAGACCAAAAAAATTATAGTAACCATTGAGAAGAATGAAGAGTGATGTATGTACATAGGAGAATACCTAAGTGAAGAAGAAGAAGTAGAGCTTGTAGCTTTATTAAGGGAATATACGGATGTGTTTGCGTGGAACTATAGAGACTTGAAGGGGGTAGATCCAGAAATATGCTCTCATATGATCCCCATGATGGCTGACACCAAGCCCACAAAATAGAAGCCCTACACATATAATGACACTTATGCAGCCAAAATAAAAGAAGAAATTGATAGATTGATAGAAGATGGATTTATCTATGAGATTGAACATACTGAATGGGTGTCCCCCATCATAGTGGTGGCCAAGAAGAATGAAAAGTTGTGAGTGTGTATTAACCTCAAAAAAGTTAATGCCACTACGATTAGAGATAACTATCCACTTCCAATCACCAAACATTT
Source organism: Ceratopteris richardii (assembly GCA_020310875.1). NCBI lineage: Eukaryota > Viridiplantae > Streptophyta > Polypodiopsida > Polypodiales > Pteridaceae > Ceratopteris > Ceratopteris richardii. Next base: position 69,509,001 of record CM035414.1, on the reverse strand, counting down.
ATTGGAGTGTGTTGCATGCAAAGAATTTTATAACTTCCTTGATGGATTTTCAGGGTACAAAAGTAGCCATTGCTCCAAAAGATCAACACAAAATGGCCTTCACCACAGAGTGGGGAATCTTTGCATTTTGTGATGCAATTTGGCTCTTGGCCAGACTCTTTACAAATTAATGAAAGAGGAGTCACGTGGAACAAAAGGCATCGTGTCACCGGACTGTTCGTCTAGGCGAGAGCCTGCAGTGGAGCGCTGTTTGCCGAAAGTCTGTGTAATCTAAGTATTTTGTCAATTCTATTGATTAAGTTTAATAATTAATTAAGTCTTAATGAAGTATTAAAGATTGACGGATTAACACGATAAGTGAAGAAGTACACAGTCAATTGTGCGATAGTATTGAAGTGTTTTGTAAACATATTCAAAACAGTTAATGTGTGAAAGGATATGAAGTAGTATACTTTGAGTCTGTAGATTTGGGAAAATACAAACAGGGCCTCTGTTTACAGACCCCTAACCATCCCAAGAACCCAGAATTGAATTAACTTTTAAACAGTTAAGGTTTAATAATGCCTACAACTGTTACAACTGCAGGTACTGAAGCTGATGTAGAAGGTGTTGAAGATGATGATATTCTGCATATTCATGTTCGTGCTACGGTTTTTGTTGCACCTAATGTAGAGCAGATTCGTTGGGATGCATAATAGCTTTTTCTATCAAACATGCCATTATTCCTCACATTCGCTCTTGCAGAACAACTAAGGATACTTGGGATACACTTGCCACATTGTACCAAGCTAGGAATGAGGCGCGTGCTGCTTACCTCCAAAACGGTTGGAGAGTGAGCACATGAATGAAGGTGATTCTATGGACAGTTTTCTAATAAAGATCAAAGACTTGAAGGAACAATTGATTTCTGCTGATGATAGCTCACTTGTGCAGAGCCTTCAGAATGGTCTTCGTGATTCGTATCAGAGTTTTGCTTCTACTCTTTGGTTGATGATGAAAGGCAATCCAAATGCCTTGTCATTTGAGGAGTTAGTCTCTGTTCTGCTGTAAGAAGATCACTTGAGGCATAACAGGTCCATTATGGGTATTGTAGATCAAGCTTTCCTAGCTAGTCAGAAGGGCAAAGGAAAATGGAGCTCTTCAAGTAGTAAGCAGAAATCTGCTAATTCTACACATTCGAAGAAGGAAGACAAAGATGAGAAGAAATCAGAAAAGTAGAAATTGTTTTGCAAGTACTGTAAAGGGAATGATCATATCATAAAGAACTATCTAAAACTAGCTGCAAAAGGGGCAAAGAAAAAGGAGGCTGGAATGGTTGTTGCAGAGGCCTCTACACCGAAAACAGAGTATGCTAATATTGTGTAGGAAGAAGAATGGGCATTTACTACTGTTTGCAGTTTTGACCCAACTTCTAATGAGCACTGCATGTCTGCAGTAGACTCACATGTTTGGTACTTTGATGGTGGGGTGACCAAACATATTACCGTGCAGTGCAGTTTCTTCTCTTCACTCGAGCCTGCCCCTATAGGGAATACTATTACATGCACCAACAACTCCTCCTATCCTACTATGGGAGTTGGTAAGATCATTTTGACTACTGCTAATGGTAGTTCTTTCACTTTGTCAGATGCTTTATTTGTCACAGGGATCAAGAAGAATCTGTTATCAGTTTCAGCTTTAGTCAAGATTGGCTTGGTTGTGAAATTTGTTGATTATAGGTGTACAGTTCATGATCTGTCGAATAGCGATGTGATTATTGCTTCTAGCATTTTATGTCGTGGGCTGTATAACCTCATAGATTATGAAAGATTTGTGAATGATTCGGCATGTGCAGTACATGATTCTCATGCTATGTCAGATGCAAAGCTTTGGCATGCATGCTTTGGTCATCTGAATTTTGCTAGTTTGCTATGCCTACAGAAACATAAAATGGTGTCCTCTTTGCCCAAAATCAAGGCACCTAGAAAACATGTTTGTGAAGGCTGTATTTTGGGCAAAATGCAGCGTTCCTCATTTCCTCCAAAAGATGGTTTAGTTCGGGCTACTCAAAAATTGCAGCTTGTACATAGTGATGTCTATGGTCCTATGTAGACACCTTCTTTTGGAAATTATCTTTACTTCGTGACTTTCATTGATGATTTTTTCAGGCATGCATGGGTATATTCATTGAAAGCAAAGTCCGAAGTGTTCATGTGCTTCAAATAGTTTTGGTTTTGGCTGAAAATCTGTTAGCATGTAAAATGGACACCCTCCATTCTGATCGAGGGGGGGAATATATGCCTTCTGATTTTAATGCATTTCTGGCTGAACGTGGGATAAAACACCAGTGTACAGTGTCATATACACCTCAACAGAATGGAGTTGTTGAACGGAAGAACACGTCACTCATGGAGATGGCGAGGTGTATGGTCAAGAGTCAAGCTTTACCACATAGTTTCTGGCTTGAGGCTGTCATGTGTGCAACATATGTACTTAACAGGTGTCCCACTAAAGCACTGTAGTCTATCACTCCATATGAGGCTTGGCATGATCGCAAGCCATTTGTTTCTCATCTGCGTGTTTTTGGTTGTTTGGCATATGCATTAGTGCCTGAACAATATCGCAAAAAATTGGATGATAAAGAAGTAAAATGTATTTTTGTTGGGTACAGCTCTGAAAGTAAATGATATCATCTGTATCATCCACAGACTAAACGCATTCTGGTTTGCCGTGATGTTGTTTTTGTGGAAGATTCTATTCAACCGTTGATTTCATGTACTAAGGAGACATCTATTAGCTCCAAAGACATGTATGATACTTTGCTGCCTATTTTTACAGGTGGACAATCTAGTGCTGGTCCTAATGAGGCAACTTCTCAACCTTTGCAGGTTTCATGTGATGATCCAGATCATCCCATTTCTGATGCAGATTTACATGATGCCCTTGTTGATGAGAGACATGATATTGAGTAGGCAAAAACTATGCCAAAATGACTGGTGCAAACCTTGCGTGATGGCAAATTAGATGCACCTCTATCATGTTGTACTCGATCAGGCTCTCGTAGTGCATCTTTTGCATCAATTTGCTATGTTATGGTTGCATCTAGTCTCTGTGATGAGAATGAGCCTATTTCATTTGAAGAAGCACAAAATTCAGAAAATTGGATGGCTATTATGCAATCTGAATATGATGCTATAATGAAGAATGCTACCTGGACTTTATGTAACTTGCCTCCTAGCAAGAAGGCCATTGGCACAAAGTGGGCGTACAAGCTGAAGCGTAAACCTAATGGAACAGTTGACAGGTATAAGGCTAGGCTTGTTGCAAAGGGTTATGCATAGGAAATAGGCATTGATTTTGATGAAACCTTTGCTCCTACTTGCCGAATGACTACTGTTCGTGGCATTTGTGCACTTGCAGCTCATCATGGTTGGAATGTACATCAGTTGGAAATTAAAAGAGCATTTTTGAATGGTGACTTGCATGAAGAAGTGTATGTTTTTCAGCCCCATGGCTTTGTGCAAAATGGGCATGAAAACCAGGTGTGCAGGTTAAAGAAGGCATTATATGGTTTAAAGCAAGCACCACGTGCTTGGTATGAAAAGATACATGCCTATCTGATTGGACATGGTTTTGAGAATAGTCCAATTGAAAGCACCTTGTATGTTAAATGTGCTAACGATGTGCTTCTCATCATTGTGGTATATGTTAATGACATGTTGCTCACTGGTCCTCATGGCATGCATATTGCTGATTTTAAGGCTGATTTGCATGCCTCATTTGAGATGTCTGATTTGGGGCATTTGCATCACTATTTGGGCATTCAGTTTATGCAAGTTGATGGTGGAATGTCTTTGTGTCAAACAAAATATATTGACACATTATTGCAATGTTTTGGCCTTGAAGAATGTAAGCCTATTGCGACTCCTATGGAGACATGTTTAGGATTGAGTCTTCATGATGATTGAGATGCATTTGATGATGTTCTCTATCATCAGGCTATTGGATACTTGATTTACTTATGCATTACTCAGTAAGATATTCAGTTTGTTGTCTCACAGATGAGCAGGTTTATGCATTGCCCAGGAGTCAAGCATTGGCAAGCGGTTAAGCGCATATTTTGCTACTTGAGTGGTACTCGGCTACTTGGGTTGTTTTATCCCAAGGGGGTATCACTACCACCAGATTTGCATGCATCCTATTTTGTCTCTGATTAGGCTGGTTGCTATGACACTCGTGTGTCCACTAGTAGCTTTTTCTCCATGCTTGGTAGCCCATGTATATCTTGGTTGAGAAAGAAGCAACCTACTATGGGCACTTCCAGTTGTGAGGCTGAGTATAGGGTAGCTTTCACAGTGACTGTTGAGTGTGTATGGCTCAGATGCCTTATGGCTGATTTGGGTGTTGGTCAGTCTTTTGCCACCACCATATTTCACTGACAGTCAGAGCGCATTCGCAATGTCAAGGAACCCTGTGTTCCATGCTCGCACTAAGCACATTGAGGTGCATTATCATTATATCACGGAGAGGTTCTCTCCTGGGGAGATCAGCTTGGCATATATGCCCATGCAGGAGAACATTGTAGACCTTTTCACGAAGGTTGTGCCTAGGGAGAAGTTTGAAGCTTTTCGCAAAGTTTTGGGCTTACTTCCTTTTGTGGAGTGATTTGCACATAGCTTGGCACTTCCTTATACATGAGTTCCAACTCCTTGTTCACCGCATCACTCTTAGGGGGGATTTGTTGATATATTTAGGTAGTGATGTGTGTGAACACTCTAGGATTGTCAGGGCATTTTTTTCCCTCTTTAGGAGGTTTTTCCCTCGGCTTGTATATACACCTATTGCCCTAACGAGCTACTTATCTTTGTACATTCTCTAGTAATACATTCGGTATTGTGTGTTGTGCTCCAAGCTTCTTCTTCTTCCTTGTGCTGTTTGCATGCTTCCGCAGATGTCTAACTCCAACAGTGTGTTCATTGGATATGACAACAACCAAAAAGGCTACAGGCTATACAACCCAACAACCAAAGGATTCTTGGTGAGTAGAGATGTAGTATCTGATGAGAATAGTTCTTGGTATGAAGACTTATGCAGTAAGATCAAATTACCTTATGGTCTTGAAGAAGATTTTCCAAAGCTTGTCAAGGATAATCCTTCTAAAATTGAAGAACAGGATACCTCAGAAGAAGATGAAGCAACTCAGATTCAAAAACTCAAAATGTGGAAGACTAAAAGTAAAGCTAAAATTAGGAACTTGGACAAGAGGCAGAATCATCACATCATGGCCTAAGAAGGTTCATGAGGGAGAAAAGAAATCCAGAGAGGTATGGGTTTGATACTTCTCTAGTTACTAAACATTCAATCTATCTAGCATAGGACATAAATCAAGAGGAACCCTCAACATTTGAGGAAGCAAAGAAGAAATCAGAATGGAGGCATGCAATGGAAGAGGAAATTGAAGCTCTTGAGGAAAATAACACTTGGGAATTAGTTCCCAAGTCTTCGTCAATGAACGTTATAGGTTCAAGATGGATCTACACATTGAAGAAGAACTCAGATGGCTCCATTAATAGGTATAAGGCAAGGCTTGTGGCAAAAGGCTTTGCACAAACTCAGGGAATTGATTATGAGGAGACTTTCTCTCCTATGGCAAAGATGCCTACAATTAGAGTCCTACTTAGTATTGCTTCTTCCAAGAATTGGAAGATACTTCAATTGGATGTAAACAATGCATTTCTTAATGGATGGATAACAAAAAAGGTGTATATGGCACAACCACCTAGTTTTGAGAATCAAATACATCCTGATTATGTGTGTAAACTTAATAAATCTCTATATGGACTCAAAAAAGCCCCAAAAAGAGTAATGAAGTCATCTATTTGTGTGCGTATGTGGATGGTATTATACTTACAAGAAATGATGCAGATGGGATACAGAAGATCAAGGAGAAGATGCAAGAAGAGTTCAAGATAAGTGACTTGGGTTCACTTACATACTTTTTAGGATTGGAAGTAGTATATAGAGATCATGATCTATTCCTTACTCAAAGAAAATACATTAAAGACTTGTTGACAAAGTTCAAGATGTAAGATTCCAAGCTTGCAGGTACTCTAATGGAGTTTAATCATAAATTGACATCACATGAAGGTGAACTTATAGAAGATATCATAGGTTATCAAAGTCTTGTGGGTAGTTTGAACTATGCTAGATTGACAAGAGTAGATATATGTTATAGTGTGAGTGTGCTAAGTCAATTTATGCACACACCCAAGAAACCTCACATGGATACTGCCAAGAGGATACTCAGATATCTCAAAGGGACAATTAATGAAGGGTTATAATACCCTTATGTATCTGATTTAAGTATAAATTTGTTCTCTGATGCAGATTGGGTTGGTTCCAAGGAAGATAGCAGAAGCACATCAGGATATCTTACCTTTGCACTGTCAAAAATTGTCTCATGGTCATCTAAGAAGAAACCCATAGTTGCTCTCTCTTCCAAAGAAGCTGAATACAGAGGTCTTGCTATAGCTACTCAAGAAGCAATGGATGAAGACACTATTTACAGATCTTGGATTGGAAATTGGAACTCCAAATATCTTTGGTGACAACATGAGTTCCATTCACTTGGTTGCCAATCCAATTTTCCATGCAAGGACTAAACGTATTGAAGCACACTATCATTATGTAAGGGAGAAATTTTTTAGCAAGGATATTCAATTATCCTATGTATCAACTCATTTACAATGTGTAGATATACTCACAAAGGCATTGGATGGAACAAAGATGAACACGTTCAAATTGATGATTGGTTTGTAGGGAATCAAAGAGCCATGAAGAGCAAGCATGTTAGGCTTGAGGGGGAGCTGTTGGTGCAATTATACCCAAGCCCACATGCTTGATCAATTCACTTATGCTTAACTTATTTGCATAACCCATGAAAGGCTTCATATGATCAACCTCTTGTAAAGGTACTTCACATTTATCCTTGTAAAAGTGGATTACACCCATGTAGGAAGCTCTAAATCACATATCACTTGGTTGTTGAGCAATGAGAGAATATATCCTATATGTTAGCATTCACCTTTTAGGTAAAAGTTTGAATTTGGGATTCAAGCTTTGGCTCCAAGTTCAACTATAAGAAGAGGATCTAAAAGACCCGTATGGATCTCGAGGTTTGGAGATCATTTTTGTAGTATATCCATTGTGAAGTGAGAGCTCACCTCATAAATCTTTCACCTTTTACACATTGAGCAATGCTTGATTGCCAATGACATTGTATTTGTACATGTTTAATAGTACATGTTTAATACATATATGATCATTACATTCTCATCTTACTTCTCTGTCATAACTCCATCAAAACAATGATCTTCTTAGAGCTTGTTCTGAGTGTGTAGTTGATCATTTGATATGATTTAAAACATGATAGAATCAGGATACTATCAAATTGTTTTGCAAGTACTGTAAAGGGAATGATCATATCATAAAGAATTGTCCAAAATTGGCTGCAAAAGAGGCAAAGAAAAAGGAGGCTGGAATGGTTGTTGCAGAAGCCTCTACACCAAAAACAGAGTCTGCTAATCTTGTGCAGGAAGAAGAGTGGGCATTTACTACTGTTTGCAGTTTTGACCCATCTTCTCATGAGCAGTGCATGTCTGCAGTGGACTCAGATGTTCGGTACTTTGACAGTGGGGCGACCAAACATATTACCTCGCAGCGTAGTTTCTTCTCTTCACTCGAGCCTGCCCCTACAGGGAATACTGTCACATGCGCCAACAACTCCTCTTATCCTGTTATGGGAGTTGGTAAGATCATTTTGACTACTGCTGATGGTAGTTCTTTCACCTTGTCAGATGCTTTATTTGTGCCAGGGATCAAGAAGAATCTGTTATCAGTTTCTGCATTAGCCAAGATTGGCTTGGTTGTGAAATTCGTTGATGACAGGTGTACAATTCATGAGCTATCAAATGGTGATGTGATTATTGCTTCTGGCCTTTTATGTCGTGGGCTGTATAAGCTCATAGAATATGAAAGATTTGTGAATGATTCGGCATGTGCAGTTCATGATTCTCAGGCTATGTCAGATGCAAAGCTTTGGCATGCACACTTTGGTCATATGAATTTTGCTAGTTTGCTACGCCTGCAGAAATCTGATATGGTGTCTTCTTTGCCCAAGCTTGAGGCACCTGGAAAACATGTATGTGAAGGCTGTATTTTGGGCAAAATGCAGTGTTCCTCCTTTCCAAAAGATGGTTCAGTTCGGGCTATGCAGAAATTGCAGCTTGTACATAGTGATGTCTGTGGTCCTATGCAGACACCCTCTTTTGGGAATTACCTTTACTTCGTGACTTTCATTGATGATTTTTCCAGGCATGCATGGATATATCCACTCAAAGCAAAGTCCGAAGTGTTCATGTGCTTTAAACACTTTTTGGTTTCGGCTAAAAATCTGTCAGCATGTAAAATGTGCACCCTCCGTTCTGATCGAGGAGGGGAATATATGTCTTCTGATTTTAATGCATTTCTGGCTGAACGTGGGATAAAACACCAATGTATAGTGCCGTATACACCTCAACAGAATGGAGTTGCTGAACGAAAGAACAGGTCACTCATGGAGATGGCGAGGTGCATGGTCAAGAGTCAGGCTTTACCACATAGTTTCTGGCTTGAGGCTGTCATGTGTGCAGCATATGTACTGAACAAGTGTCCCACTAAAGCACTGCAGTCTATCGATCCATATGAGGCTTGGCATGAACACAAGCCATCTGTTGCTCATTTGCATGTTTTTGGTTGTTTGGCATATGCATTAGTGCCTGAACTAATGCAGAAAATTGATCGTATCTCAAAAGTTGAACAGAACTACCCAGACGAGTTCTGCTAGACTTGTAGCAGACTTCGAGACGCTTAAACTAGCGAACAGAAACTGGTATATACCTTTGGCACAAAAAGACGAAATAGCCTGCACAAGCACTGCGATAGTGCATTCGGAGGCCGAAACGAGCTCAGATCACGATTTCGGCACCAGACAGCAAAGCTGTTTTGATCTCCGAAACACGCTGAGTATGCTCACCAAAATTCGTGTGATTCTGAGACTGCAAACGGAGGAGTGTCGATGGCGCCCTAGATGAAGCGATGACCTGCTCTGATACCAATTGTTGGAGATAGATGTCTACGGAAGCACGCGAACAGCACAAGGAAGAAGAAGAAGCTTGGAGCACAAACACACAATACTGAATGTATTACTAGAGAATGTACAAAGATAAGTAGCCCATTAGGGCAATAGGCGTATATACAAGCCGAGGGAAAAAACCTCCTAAAGAGGGAAAAAAGTGCCCCGGCGGTCCTAGTGTGTTCACACACATCACTACCTAAATATATCAACAATTATTTGAATCATTTCTTAGGAAATTTCTATGACCTCTTTGGCTCCCCTGCCTCAAAATTGTCCTCTTCCTCCTGCATGATTTTGTTGTTGACCTTGGTCTTGGTTATTGTGTCCTCTTCTGCTTCTAAAGCCTCTACCTCTATCTCTTCCTCTGCCAAAGTAGGATACCTGCTTTGAATTGGGTTTTCCTTGGGAGTTTGAATCCTCACCAAGATTCTTTTCTTCAAGGATCAACAGGGATACCAAGTCAATGAAATTCGGAGTATTTTCCCTGGTATAGAAGTTATGAACTGCTTATATGCAGCTCCTAAACCATGAAGGCACACTTCCACCTTATCATCATCATCTACATTCACGCTAATAGATGCAAGTGACTCACATATGCTTTTGATTTTCAGGGTGTAGTCACTTACTGACATGCCCTTTTTCTCCAATGTATGCTACTCGTTCTTGGGTTGCAATTTTCGTGCCTTTGTATTGGTCTCATACAAAGTGACCAAATTGTTTGAAGCCTCTTTCAAAGTCTTGGCATCGTATATGTGTCCAATCATGCTATCTTGTATGCTAACAGATAGCCAATACATTACCTTTTGTGCTCCTTGATTCCATTCCTCATATGCTCTTAACTGGTGTGCAGCCCAATTCCTCTCTGCTAATTGTGGAGCATTTTCATTCTCTCCTTCAATGTTCTTCCAATAGCCTTTTCCCATCAAGAAGTTCATTATTTTGAATCTCCAAGCATGGAAATTGTTATTATCCAGCTTATCGCTCATAAGTTGACTCATTCCATCTACGTTTTCCATTTGTGAAGCAATTCACAACACTGTAAAACACTACAAGTAGCACTTCTACTTGAACACTGTTGCACTATGACGTGACAATTTGATCTCAAAAAAATATAGTTTTCGTGTATCAACAGTACACAAAATCACTTGAAATTCTACATCTGGAATATACGAGTGTTTTCAAACAGGACACAAGATATAGTTTTGCGAACTGACCTGATTTTTTTGTGGGCCTCACCTTACAGGCTCAAAACAGAGGTTGAGATTGCCTTCTACCTTCATGCCAATTTTCATAGCAATCTCAGGTCATTTGTGAATCGCGCTTTCTCCATGCCTTCTCGTGTACTCTTCACTGTCGACCTTCTCCACGAGCTCTCTACAGCCACACTGGCTCTGATACCATGTCACGAGGAAGGAGATAAGCAAGAGAGCTCACACACACACACACACTCTTGCAATCAAAGAGGAGCACACACACAGAATAAAAGGAATGTACAAGAATGACCTTAAAAACAACAATACAATAAGTGCCATATATTATAAAAATTACATGGGGAAAATCTTAATGTCCATGAATGAGTGAGCTCGTAAGAAACAAATGTGCCATCACTCTTGGTAGATAAATCTAGTAAGCTTAATGAAGTATCCCTGACATATATCGGCGTGATGACTATACATGTCAGAGAAATGAAAAACTGATATGTGTCATCCTGGATCATCACATGTTGAGCTTGATATCTCAACATGAAGTGCATCCAAAGATCCTACAATGATCCAAGCTAGGTTTTGTTTCATTCCATGCCTCATATGGAGTCATGCCATCTAGAGCCTTTGATGGAGCTCTATTCACCAAATAGGTGGTTGTTTATATAGCCTCTTCAAACAAGTAGTTGGGAAGTTTCTTCTCATTGAGCATGGACCTTGTAGCCTCCACATTGATATCCATGACCATAGAGAGATCGGGGGGCAGTGAATTTGGAAGGGCATGCATCCTATTTTCCATCACTCATCAAGAGAGAGGGATGTATCAGGTGCTTAAAGATGCCTTCTTGGCAAAATTCCAGAGACAAGGGTTCCAAGATAGACTTTCCCAGCAGATGGATTATATGAAACAAAGAGTGAAGGAGAGTATCAACCATAACATCCAGCATATGGAAACTTTGGCCAAAAAAAAGGGTGTAAATGCCCCAAATGATGAGACTCTGAAGATCTGAAGATCCCATAGTGCAACAACACATAAGCCTTAGGCAGCCTGCCAATCTAAAAGGGGGCAAAGACTTTCGATTTGTTTGACTTGAACTCATGGTGATTATGCATTGACATGAAATTCTACTTTTGAATGACATGACATATGGTTAACAAGGGCATGCGCTCAATCTGATGGTTGGGAAAACTATAAGAGCTATATACTTTCACCACATCAATAAGCCAACAGATTTTGATTCTTGTGTGTTGTTTTGAATTTCTATACTAACTAAATGGTGTAGTGGGTTGAGTTACATATCGTTTGATAAGGATCAATTTTTGAGATTGGGAAAGTGCATGATAAAGTTTTGTAGTCACATAAAGTTGGTGTGTGAGAGCATTAAGCATTGTTTCCTATTTGAAGAGGTTTGATGGAGCAAGTTGTTCCATTTTTTTAGGGCAAAAACTTTGCAAGGCCGATGTGAAAGGCAATCAGAATGGATGCTAATGTAGTATGTATTTGCTTAAGATGAGGTAAATGAATTGTTCTTATATAAGCATATGTTGGCATTGTGGGAACGTAAAAGGAACACATGGGTTTTGGCATGAGAATCTCAAAAAGATCTTACAAGAGTTTCATGAGCTATGTACGGTGTGTTTCTTTGTGAAAATTTACATTGAGAGTTAACGAGGATTTGCGACACGAGTATTTATAACTAGGGGTGAATGTGAGAGTGCTTCTACGGCTTTATGTTAGAGGACTATGCACATGTGCCTCTATCTAAGTGTGTGTGTGTGTGTGTGAGGAAGAGGGTGTGTGTGTGTAAAAAGAGAAAGGAAGGGAAAGAGACAAAGAGGGAAGGTGAGAAAAGAGGGAAGTGGAGTGAGAGTGTAGGTATGAAGGGTGTGTGTGGAAGTAAGTGAGCGAGAGTGGAAAAAGTGAGAGTGTGTGTGAGTGTGTGTAAGAAAGGGTAAGAGATAAAGAAAGAGAGGGAATGAGTGATAAGGGGTGTGCAAGGGAGAAGTGTTGAAGAGTGCCTGTGTGGATGAAAGAGAGGACAAGTGAAAAAAAGAAAGAGTGAATGAAATAGAGGAAGAAAGAGAGACTAACCGAAACAAGGAAGTGGGAGGAGGGAGAGAGCGAGATCATGAGAGTAAACCATTGAAGTTGGGTCTTGGGGGAATCACTTAAAATGATGCACTATACACAGGGAAATCAATTTAGCAATTGAATTATTACCCCTGATTTTTTAGGACCTCTATAGAGTTTGACCAGTGAGTGCTTTGATGCACTTTTCTCCAAATTGGCAAAATGATTTTGCTTCAAAATTTGTGAGCACTTAGATAACTTGGAGCTAATTCCAACAAGCTATAGATCATTGAAAATCGTGGAGAATTGACTGAGATATGAGCAGCACAAGTTGACAGTTGTAAATGACTATAACAGAGAGATCATAGATGAACAATGTAGATGTATTGTATGCATGAACAATGTTTTACAAGATCATAGGCTTGACAATCATAGCCTAATGATGGTGAGTAGTGTAGGCTACAATGTAGACCTCATACTCTTACGAAATGACTATGGAGAACTCGGGAATTGAGACTTCTAACCACGACTTTTTCAAGTCACTTTATATAAGTGTTACATTCAAATTTGAATTTGAATTCAACCTTTGGCTCTCTCTAAAAGTAGTCCTTCAATCTAGGAAATATTCCCTCAATGAAGTACTTACTTTTCTATCTAACAAGTCCAAGAGTTTTTGGTAGGTGATTACAAATATTCTCTCAAGTCAAAAAATGACTTTTACAAATGGTAAAGGTTAGAAATCTTCTTAGCAATGGTTTCCATGGAGCTTCATATGTTTATGAACTTCAAGACAAATGTGTGGGCTTGGACTTTGCACAAACACAACAAACATGTTAGGAGTGATTGTTGACACTTGTGCTAACTTTGGGATTTCACTTTTCTTCATCTCTTCTAGGATTAGGGTTTCCTTATCAGATGGCACATGGGTTCCAAATATTTTTAAGGCTTCCTTGAGTAACTTCTGCATTAAACAAGACTCCTTTAATGGTTGATCTAGATGTAAAGATGGCAACGATGGTGTGACGAGGTGCGACGATAGTGATGCACCACAGTAGATTCACCTTATGGAGAGCTATAGTAGAAAATCAAGCTTTAGAAGCTACACACAGTACTCCGCACAAGGGGCTTGTAGAATATACACAAAACATAATACATAGAGATCACAAACACATATTTCTCAGGTGTTACAAAAATGTGGTCAAACTTACAATCCGTGGTTGATAAGGCCACAATATGTTTTATTGAAGAACATATACAAAAGTGTCTGGTGGTCATTTGGTCTTTCACATGGACACTAACAGTAATGATCTCCCATTAAAGGCCAATATGGCCAAAGTGACTATGAGAGAAAACCAAAGAATGATAAAGAATACCTGAGTGTAAGTATACAGACTATACATCCCACTTGATGGGCATGTTACACAATATACAAGTGATTGTGTAAGATCATGAATCAAGTAACCCCATGACGTGACAATGGTGTCGAAAGCTATCATATGGTAGAACTTTAGTCAAAGCATCTATAGAATTATCTTGAGTATGAACCTTCTCAAGAATAATCCACTTAGTGGTTAAGCAATGTCTAATGAAGTGATACCACACCTCAATGTCCTTGGTCTTTGCATGATAGAATGGGTTCTTAGCCAAAGCAATGGCACTTTGACTATCACTGAGCCAATGAGGTACATGCTGAGGTAGACCCATATCACAAGCAAGGAGAAAGCCATGATGCTTCCTTACATGCCTCAGTTGCTACAACATAATCTTCTTTTGTGTGGAAACAGTTGTATTTTCTTAAAGATGAGATCTCCAAGAGATAGCACCTCCAAAAAAATGAAAAATTTACCCTAATGTAGACTTTTGATTGTCTACACAACCAACATAAATGGAATTTGTCTAACCAATAATGGATGCATTTCCTCTACTAATCATATACACTTGTCGTTAGTGCCACTCAGATATCTCAAAATCATCTTGACCACTTCCCAATGCTTATTGCCAAGATTAGATGTATATCTGCTTACAACTCCCACTACAAATGCAATGTCTCATCGCATAGCTACCATTGCATACATGAGACTACCGATAGCACACTGATAAGGAATTTTGGTCATGAATTCCTTTTCCTTATCTAATTTGGTGGAATCATCCTTACTCAATTTCACATGTGTATTCAATGTCTTTTCGCCTTGCATATTTAACAGGTGAAGTGCCTTGGATAGATACTCACTTTGAGACAAGTTTATGCATCTTTTACTCCTAACACAAGTGATACACATGCGAAGAATATAATTGGCATCCCCCAAGCCCTTCATATCAAATATCTCACTCAACTTCTTTTTTAGAAATGACAAGTGATAAGAGGACTTCCTAGTAATCAGCATGTCATCGACATAAAATATCATGCATATCAAGCTAACATTTGAGCATCTCTTTGTGTAGAGACAATGATCCTCATTGCTTTGAGAATAGCCTTCAAACTTCATAAGAGTATCAAACTTTTGGTACCATTGTCTAGGGGATTGTTTAAGTCCATATAAAGATCTTCTTCAACTTACAAACTAGACTTTCTTTACCAAGAACTACATAACCCTCTAGTTGTTCCATATAGATCTCATTTGTAATATCTCCATGCAAGAAGGTGGTTTTCACATCCATTCGGACTAGCTCTAAGTCCTTCATTTCAAAAAATCCAAGCACCACGTGCAAGGTAGTCATCTTGGCCACTTGAGAGAAGATTTCCTCAAAATTAACAGCATGTTGTTGCTTAAAACTCATTGCAACAAGTGGTGATTTATAGTTTGGAGAAGCACTATCTTATGTGAGTTTTTGCATATATACCCATTTACATGGTAAAGTTTTCCTTCCCTTTGGCAAAGGTACTAAATCCTAAGTACCATTCTTGTGAATAGAATCCAACTCACTCTTCATGGAAGGCTACCACTTGACATGATCTTATGTTTGCATAGCCTCTTTGCACCAAGAACACGCACCAACATCTCTTAGCATAACAAAATCCAAACTTGGAACATATCTATCATGTGGATGTGAGACACGTGTAGAGTGTCTCAATGGTTGTTGAACAGGAACATTTGCAAACTAATTTGATTGGACATTCTCTTGAACATCCCTAGGTGCAACATTTTATGCATGCTAACTAGAGGACTAGTATCCTCAAACATGACTCTTCTCACGTGAACCTCATTAATTGGTTGTTTATGCATCTTACACTCATTGAAAATGACATCACTACTATTGATGATTGATCATGTTTTAGGATCCCATAAACAATGTCAAAATTGTCCCTCTTGACCATGTCCAAGAAAAATGCATTTCTTTGACCTATGCTTCAGCTTTTATCTACGATTATTGGGTATATAAACATATGCTTCACACCCAAAAACTGAAGAATGATCATAATATGGTGGCTTCCCAGTCCATACTTCTTGTGCCACTTTCAGACCTTTGGCGGTTCTAGGTGAAAGGCTAATCACATGAATTGCAATCAATATTGCTTCTACCCAAAAGCCTCGTGAAAGGCTTGCATGGTGCAACATAGGAATTACTCTATCCTAAATATTATATCCATCCTTTCAGCTACATCTTTCTATACTGGGGTATAAGGAGTTGTAAACTCTCTGCGAATTCCTATAGACTAACAAAAAAGTTTGAATTCATGTGAGATATACTCACCCTCCATTATTTGAATGTAAAGCCTTGAGCTTAGTTCCTCTTTTAGTCTCAATTGAAGCAAGCTATTTTCTAAAGTTAGGGAATACCTCATCTTCTGATTTGATAGGATATATCAAAACTTTTCTAGTAGCATCATCTATGAAAGTGACAAAATAAAGAGAAACCCCTAATGACCCTGTGGGCATAGGACCACACACATCTATATGAACGCAATCTAAAGGCTAAATTGAAGATTCAATGTGCATCTATGCACATTCCTAGTTTTCTTCCCATATTGACAATGCTCACAAAATGGAAAAGATTTTCCATTCCACTACAAGATATGTGTCCCAAATAACCATGCCAAATACAACCCATAGGTTGTTCAGTAATAGCTAACAAGTGTTCTTTCTGTGATACAAATAAGGGACAAAGTGAGCCAAATTTTCTTCCTTTTGCAATAACCATATTGCCCTTTGATATGCAAAAGACTAAGATAGAAAAACACCTTGTAACCAAGATCATCAAGTTGATAAATCTACATCAAATTGCATGATAACTGAGGCACATGGCATACATTATGCATAGTAAATTCTGAACCATTAATGAACAGCACAATCACATCTCCAATCTTGACAACGTCACACTGGTACGAGTCACCAAGTTTCACTATATGAACTTAGAACCATTATCTATGTGGTGTCACATGGAAAGATGCACCAGAATCTAGTAGCCACATGTGGGAAAGAGAATCAACCATAAGAGCCACAATGGGCACAACATTTCAAGTGTCAACACATCAACATCATCAAAAATAGCATTAATTTTTTCAATCTTCACACTCGAAGCATATGGTGTGTGTAGCTATTTAATATGCCCATCAACATTTTGTCCTTTACCTTTAGCATTCTTTACTGACATAGCAGTCTTTCTTCATGTGTCCTTCTTATGAAAACAATGGCATTCAATATCCCTCTTCCTTGATTTTCTTCTACTCTTATTCCATTGACCATTATTTTCCTTGTTCTTGTTCCTGCCACATTGCTAATTCTTTCCTTTGTATGAATCATGAACATTATATGCATCTCCACCCTGAGTGCCAACCATAGATTTTCTACAAATTTCTCACTCAAGAGTGCTCCACATATGTCATCATAGGCCAGTTTACCACCAGGTGCAATATTGCTAATAGTTGTGCAAAATGTGACCCGTGTTGATGGCAAGGTGCATAATAACAAGATTGCTTTCATTTCATTATCTGTATCCATCTTCTGAGCTTGTAACTAAGAAATATAGCATCAAACTCATTTAAATGAGCAACAACACTATTTGTGTCCTTCATGCAAAGGTCATATAACTTTCTCATCATGTGCACTTTATTTGATGCCATTTCTCTTTCATATGTATTGCATACCTTCTTCCATACCTTCTCTATACTTTCATAGTCCAATATTGTAAAGAAAACATTGTCAATCACCTGAAATCGAATGTTATACCTAGCAATTGCCTCAAACTCAGCCCAATCATCTTCATCCATGTCAACAGGCTTCTTTGATATTCCATTTACTCGCTTCCATTGCCTCCTTTGAATCAGCATATCTTTAATCTGATTCTTCCATAGAGAAAATTTTGTGCCACCAAGTTTTTGGATCTCAAAATTATCTTTGCCTTGCAAGTTATAGCTCCTCATGGGAACACTCGCACTAGGACCTGATCCACTAGAAGTGTTTGAGATCTCTGATGCCATGCACGTAGAGAATGATCTAGAATGATAATAGAGCTAGAAGAGTCCAAGCACCACTACAACTAAAAAAAGATGAATAAGTGTTAGATTTTGGGAAAAAAATTCACTAGTCTCCCAAAAAAATGGATTAATGGACAATAATGATCAACCAAAAAGATTATGTGAGAATAAATTTTCTCACACCAATAAAGTGTATCAAGGAGTAAATAGGCCACTGTACAGTTGATAAAACTAAGAATCTTGAAAAATTTTGCCAGAATCTCCTTTGGAAAATGAGCATATGACCAATGTCAAAATCTCATTAAACTACAAGTACTGACATGAAAGCATGCATAGTAAAACACTGACTCCATTACATATAATAAGTTAACCAAAAGAACCCTCCTAGGCTTATCGAGAACCTATGAACAACTAACATACATCTCCTATGGTGAGGCTCGATAAGTCTTCCACCTACATCACCAAAGAGACCCCAACATCTGAGTGTCTCTCAGTTAAGAAAACTTAACCACAACCATCTTTATCAACATCAAAGGCTTTATGCAAAAACATAATTGCTATATTAATGACCACATGGACGTACATGAGTAGTATCCATAGAAGCATACATATTGTGTATGTGCTCATTACATGCAATAAAAATGGCACTAAAAGCCTGAATTTACAGCCCAAACACTAGACAACAACACCTACAAATGTCTGTCAACTATGTTCTTTAGGCTCAAAAACCTGCATAAACTTGTGATGGTTGCTCCCACCACAACTGAAAACCTTTCAAGAAACTTGTAGATTTACTAGAATGGATGAAAACACAGCCCCAAAGTTGAATATTTGTTGTGGAAGAAGTACAAAGAACACTCTTCTTGATGTTCTTGCACCCATGCAAAGAGAACTATGGTTGAAAATACTCCAAAATGGCTCCAAGAATCAACCCAAAATGCT